>CAUYQG010103180.1:0-37714 GCA_963574415.1 Tarsius wallacei
CCGGCCGCGGCAGCCTCGACCCGCTGGGCTCCGGCGATCCTTCCGCCTCAGCCTCCCAAGTAGCTGAAACTACAGGCGCGCGCTACCACGTCCAGCTAATTTTTTGATTTATTGTAGAGATGAGGTCTCGCTTGCCCAGGCAGGTCTCGAACCCGCGGGCTTAGGCAATCCACTCACCTCAGCCTCCCAAGGCGCGGGATTACAGGCTGAGCCACCGAGCCCGGCTTACAGTTAACTTTTAAAAAAAATGTGTAGAAAGAGTATACCACCAAAATAACAATAAAAGGTAAAGTATCATAAATATATAAACCAGCTACATCATCATTTTATTGTCATTTCAAGTGTTATGCACTGCATGTGATTGTATATGTGATACTTTTATGCAAATGGCAGTAACTGTAGGCTTGTATGTTATACTTTTATGCAAATGGCAGTAACTGTAGGCTTGTTTATGCCAGCAGCATCAGCAGAAACATTGAGTGATATTCACATTGTGCTCACATTATGATGCCTGTGTCATCACCAGACGATAGATACTTTTCAGCTTCATTATAATCTTATGGGACCATTGTTGTAGACGCAGTCTGTTGTTGACCAAAACATCATCAAGTGACACATGACTGTAAATACTGTTAACAGGATTTGGTGATTTAGTGGTGGTGGTGGTTGTTAGTCTTGTGTTTAGTCAAGATTAGAGAGAAACTGGGATTCGTTCTGACATGTCTTTGTGCATAAGTTTTCCCTAAACTCCTTAATTCGGTCCTTGAAGTCCTTTGCAACCTGACAACTGCATGGTCTCTGTTAGTACTTTCATTCAAAAATTCCCTATGTTTTCTTACTCTGTACTCATTGTTTCCTTTCTACAGAATGCCCTTCTTTTACTCCAGGTGTACACATTGTTCTTTTAAAATTCTGGCCGGGCTCGGTGGCTCAGCCTGTCATCCTGCACCTTGGGAGGCCGAGGTGAGCGGATTGCCTGAGCCCGCGGGTTCGAGACCCGCCTGGGCAACTTGGCGAGACCTCATTTCTACAATAAATCAAAAAATTAGCCGGGCGTGGTAGCGCACGCCTATAGTTCCAGCTACTGGAAGGCTGAGGCGGAAGGATCGCCGGAGCCCAGCAGGTCGAGGCTGCGGTGGCCGGGAGCAGGCACTGCACTCCAGTCTGGGTGACAGAGTGAGACTCCAACTCAAAAAAAAAAACCAAAATAAAATAAAATAAAATAAAATAAAATAAAATTTAGATATAAAGCCTTCGGCACCCCCCTAAGGTGTTGACGGTTTCTGGTTGCTCTAATCTTGCTGTGACTATGAACACTTATATTGACTCCTTCTCTCAGTTATTTCATTTTATATAGCCTGGCTCCTTATTAGACTGTGAGCCTGTTTTCATTTTCATGGTGTCTAGTATTTCCTCAATATACCTGATGCATTAATGAATGAAGACAAACATTTTCCACCAAAATTTTCCCAACTATTTTTATCAGCAATCTTGCCACCTTCTTTAAATTTCTGGTGAACAGCTTCACAGAGTTATAAAAACAAGACTTCTCAGTGAATACTGCATATTAACTAGTGTACTTGAAGAGTTTGAATAGAGTTGTCCTTTACAAATGCATTAATACATTTATTCAACAAGAATCTGCTGAGTGTCTTCTGTGCACAAGCACTGTACTAAGTAATATAGGGTATACAGATCCAATATATTCAGAACACTCAATGAACATTGGTAAAATGAAGATATGGCAAAACAGCAATGAGATATTGTAAAGGAATAGATGTTGTCTTGGGAAGGAGCAGTAGTGAAAAAAAAATCACTGTCTACCTGCTTTTTAATAATTTGGGGAAAAGACACATAACATGAAATGTACCTCCTGAACAAGTGTTAAGTGTACAGTAGAGTATTGTTTGCCATAGACACAGCGTGGTACAGCAGCTTTCTGAAAGTTCATCATCTTTGCAAGACTGGACTCTTCTTCAATGACAACTCATTGAAGTTACCTCAGAGAAGTGGAACTCGGCAGGATTTGTCCTTTTGTGACTGAATTATTTCATTTAGCATAATGTCTTCAAGAGTCATTCATGTTATAGCATAAGACAGAATTTTCATCTTTTTTAAAGGCTGAATAATATTCCATGAGGTGTGTGTGTGTGTGTGTGTGTGTGTGTGTGTGTGTGTGTGTGTACCAACATTTGCTGCTTATCCATCCATCCATCCTTTCTTGGGCACCCGGGCTGCTTCCACGTTTTGGTTACTGTGAGCAATGTTGCAATGAACATGAGTGCCCAATAGCTTTTCAAGATCCTGTTTATTTGGAATTTTTCAATCAGACAGTAGTTACATTTTTAATTTTTTCGAGGAAACTTCATTTAGGGTTTCCATAATACCTGCACTGTTACCCACCAACAACATATAAGGGTCCAAATTTCTCCAAGATAGGGAATACTTATTTTCTGTTTTGTTTGCTTGCTTGTGTTTATTTTTTATAATGGCTATTCTAACAGGTGTGAGGTGATGCTTCGTTGTGGGTTTGCTTTGCAGTTCCCTAATGATTAATGACATTCAGCACATCTTCACACATCTGTTGACCATTTATATGCCTTCTCTGGAGCAATATCTAGGAAGTTCTTACTCATTTTTAAACCAGGTTATATTTGCTTTTTTGCCATTGAGTTGTAGGAGTTTTATACTTATTTTGTACGGCTGTTCCTTGTCAGGTATGTGATTTACACATATTCTTCCATTAGGCTGCTTTTCAACTGTTGATTGTTTCCTGTGAAAAAGCCTTTGAGTTTGATGTGGTCCAGTTAACTATTTTAGCTTTTCTTATCGGAGCTTTTGGTATCATCTAAGAAATCATTGCCAAGACCAACGTCTTCCAGGAATTTTGTAGTTTCAGATCTTATGTTTAAGTGCTTAACTCATTTTGAGTTGATTTTTATGTATGGTGTCAGATAAGGAGATAAAGATCCAATTTCATTCTTTTGCTGTTGGATTCTAGTGTACATTCCTCATGGTTACATGATAGAATGCTCCTCTTTTTGTATGTTTTCTAAGAAAAAAACTGAGATTATTCTGACTTCTGCATTTGGATATCTAGTTTTTTAAACATTTGTTGTCTTTTCCCATTGTGTATTCTAAGCACCTGTGTGGAAGGTCAGTTTACCTTGTATGTGTGGGTTTATTTCTGGGCTTTCTGTTCTATTCCATTGGTATATATATATATCTGTTTTTATGCCAGCACCACACTATTTTGATTATTATAGCTTTAGAAAATATTTTGAAATCAGAAAACATGAGGCCTCTAGATTTGTTCTTTTGTCCCCCCAAGATTATTTTGTCTATTCGGAGCTGTTTTTTCTATTTTGGTTTAAAAAAATGCCATTGAGATTTTGATAGGGATTGCCTAGAATCCGTCAACAGCCTTAGGTAGAATGGACATTTTAATAATGTTAACTCTCCAACTGCACAAACATGAAATGTTAAAGTTTTGCAGTATTTATTGTCCAATACTTTTGCCTCCTTAATTAAATTTATTCCTAAGTATTTTATTCTTTGTTGATGCTGTTGCAAAGGGAATTTCGTAAAGGGCATTAAAAAAATTTCCTTTTTGGATTTTTTTTGTTAAGGTACAGAAATAAAACAAAATTATGTATTCTGAATTTGTAACCTAAGACTTTACTCACTTATTAACAATTTTTTGCTGCAGAATTTTTGGAGTTTTTTTTACATATAAGATCCTGTCATATGTGAACAGAGATAATTTTTTCCTTTCTTCAGATTTGAATGTCGTTATTTCTTTTCCTTGCCTGAGAGTTCTGGCTAGGACTTTCAGTACTATGTTGAACAGAGGTGAGAGTAAGCACTCTATCCTTGTTCTTAATCTTAGATAAAAAGTTTGCAGTTTTTTTCAGCAGTGAGTATGACATTAACTGTGGGCTTTTCTTATAAGGACTTTATTATGTTGAGGTAATTTCCTTTTATTCCTAGTTTGTGAACAGTTTTCTCATAAAAGGGGGTGAATTTTTCAAATGCTTTGTTTGCATCTATTAAGATGATCCTGTGATTTTTATCCTTCTTTTTGTTAACATGGTATATCACATTGATTTTCATATTTTGAGCAATCCTTTCAACTCAGGAATGAATCCTACTTGGTCATTGCATATGATACTTTTAATGTGTTGTTGATTTTGGTTGCTGGTGTTTTGTTGAGGGTTTTCACATCTGTATTTATCAGGGATGTTAGCTTGTGTTTCTCTTTCTCTGTCTCTCGTGTTTTTCTGCTTAGGTAGCAGGGTAATTATAGCCTTGCAAAATGAGTTTGGAAGTGGATTTTCCTCTTCAATTTCTTGAAAGCATTTGAGAAGGATTGACATTAATACCTCTTTAAGTTTACCAGTGAAGCCATCTGGCTGGGCTTTTCTTAGTTGGAAGGTGGTTGATTATGATTAAATCTCCTTACTTGTTTCAGGTCTATTCAGAATTTTTATTTTTTTGTGTGTGACTCAGTCTTGAGAGTTTCTAGATTTCTAGGAGTTTATTCATTTCTTTCAGTTAACCCAATTTGGTATATAATTTTTTATAGTTATCCCTTATAATCCTTTTTATTTCTGTGGCATCAGTTGTTATATCTTCTCTTTCATTTCTGATTCTATTGGAATCAACTTTTTTCTTAGTCTTGCATAAGATTTGTCAACTTTGTTGATCTTTTCAGAGAGACAACTTTTAGTTTTATTGATTTTTTTCTATTGTTTTTCCATTCTCCATTTCATTTATTTCTGCTCTAATCTTTATTTTCTTCCTTCTGTGAATTTGTATTTAGTTTTTTATGTTTTTTTAATTCTAGTTTCTTGAATGTAGAGTTAGGCTGTTCATTTGACATTTTTCTTTTTTAATGCAAGTGTTTACCATTGTAAACTTCCCTCTTGGCTGACTTTTCCTTCATCTGATAAATTTTCCTTACTGTGTTTCATTTTAGTTTGTCTCAAGATATTTTATCATTCCTTTTTGATATCTTCTTTGACCCACTGGATTTTCAAGAGTGTGTTATTGAATTTCTATATACTTGTTTGTAAATTTTCCAGTTTTTCTTCTACTACTGATTTCTAGTTTCATTCTATTACGGACAGAAAAGATATTTGGTATGACATTCATCTTCTTAAATGTATTAAGTCTTTTTTGTGACCTAATATGTGATTTACCCTGGAGAATGTTTCATGTGTGCTTGAGAAGAATGTGTATTTCACTGCCGTTGCATGGAACATTTTGTTTAGGTTTCACGGGTCCATTTGGTCTATAGTGTTGTTCTGTTTTCTTATTGATCTTCTGCCTGGATGATCTACCCATTATTGAAAGTCGAGTATTGAAATTGACTATTGTGCTACTATTTCTGTCTTCATTTCTGCCAAAGTTTTCTTTATATATTTAGGTGCTCTGATGTTGGGGACATATATATTTTTAATTGTAATATCACCTAGTGAATTGACACTTTCTATCATATCAATGATCATATACCATCTCCTTGTCTCTTGTAGCAGTTTTGACTTAAAGACTATTTCATCTGAGATGGAAGTATGGTCACCCCTGCTCTTTTTTGGTTACCATTTGACTGAATTATCTTTTTGCATTTTTAAAATTTCAGCCCATGTGTATTCCTAAATCTATTTTGCGTCTTTGTAGACAGTATATGACTGAATCTTGCTCGTCTAAATCTATCCAGCTACTCTTTTGATAATATAATGTGATTCATTTGCATTTGAGGCAATTTTTGATGAAGAAGAACTTACTATTGCCATTTTGTTAATTTTTTTTCTGTCTGTCTTGTGGTTCTTTGGTTCCTCTTTTCTTGTCTTGTTGTCTTCCTTTGTGCTTCATTGATTTTTTTTCCTTTGCAGGGGTACACTTTGATTACTTTCTCCTTTTCTTTTTTTCTATCTTCTATAGGTAATTTCTTGTGGTTACTCTGGGGCTTACCTAAAATGCCGTATGATTGTACAATTCATTTTATGCCAAACTGCAATGGAACTTCAATCACATATAAATACTTTGTACTTTTTCTTCTCTCCCTTCCCACATACCTTACACATTTGAAACATAAATTATATCTTTTTATATTGTGTACCATTAACAAATGTGTATATTTAGAGTCATTTTTTAAACTTTTGTCTTTTGACTTCTATATCAAAATTAAAAGTGATTTATGCACCACAATTACAGTATTAGATTGCCGTATGTTTATCTGTACATTCACCTTTACCAATAAGCTTTACACATCAATATAATCTTGTGTTCTTTTCGGTCAGAAACTTTCATCCAACCCACATACTGATTCCTTACAATTACTCTGTATCCATTTCCAAAATAGATGTAAGTTTGTTCAATTCCATTCCAATACCATTGAAAGACAGTTTGTTCATAATCAAGAGGTAAATTCATCCTAGTAGTAAAGGGCTCATGGCTCTTTGTTTTGCTAAAGGCTTTATTTTCATCATTGATGAGGCCAATAGGTGTTTTATTTTTAGCACTAAGTAAATTACCAAGACACATCAATACCAGCATTTCACTGAGCGATCAGATCAGAAGCCACTCAAATAGGTCACATTGAAAAAAACATTGATTTTTGTCCCAGAAAATTTAAAGTACAATACAAATTTTATTTATCTTTCTTTCCTTGAAGCTATTTCCTATATGTTACACAAATTTTTATATTTGTAAAACCCTCCTTGGCTATTTGTTCCACAAAGCTAGCTTGCTGCCAAGAAGCATCTTTGTCCAGGTGGTTTTAGCTATCACATAATCCTTCTTTGTCTCCTAATGTGTCTGGCCCTTTCTAGTTTACAAAGCTATCTTTTATCTCATTCCTCTTTGCTGTGAAACAACAACGTACTCAGGCCTACTAATGAAGCCATCTTTGAAGTGAAGAAATATGATTTCACAATGACTCACAAGAAAAGTAGTAGGATTATAATTTAGTTCTTTTATTTCCCCAAGATGCTCAACCTAGTGTTCTTTCCTGGTGTCTATATTGCCTTTCTGACAGCCAATCACATCCATAACTACCATGTCAATCACTATCACCCTTTCCAACCAACCTGGTAGACCAGATCTTGGAAGTCAGCCTATAACCTCCCTGCTAATATACATAGTTCTCATACTGTGTGGTCTAGAACAGATTCTATTTTATCCCTTACCTAAAAGACACTGCCCATTGGGCTGTGGCTTATGTCAAGTGAGGAAAGCTTGTGCTAATAATAGCTGGGATTCATATAAAAATATTTCCAGATTTACCTCTTTTAAAACCCACTTCCTTTTCAAAGGTTGTCTTTGGGGTTCAAATTAGCCTGATTTTATATATCAAGAGAACAAGCCCTATAAAGTGAACATTGTTGTTCCTGCTCAAACACCTTTTCTTGATCTGGATGGAACAGAGGAGTTGACACTTCCTGAACTGGGACCCCTCGAGTCTTTGTAAGATCAATAAATCTCCCAGATTTCTAGATTTCTGTTGTCCAGTGTGACAGAAGTGAACCTTGTGCAGAGGAGTACAAATGCTGACCACCTGGGTTGTTTTGCTATTGCTTTTGGTCATTTTGATTTCTGAAGACGAATGTAACAGAATGCCGTAAGAACCCTTCCACACCCACATTTTTGTTCATTTCACCAAATTTGGAATAAAATATTTGGAATATGTACATTTTAATCTTAATGGCTTTTAATCTTAATGACTTTACTTTTTATAATTACATTTCTTTTGTTTCTACCTTACTTTCTTGGATACTGAAATTATGGACTTGTGCTTGTTTTTTTTCATGTAATATAGATTCAGAGTTAAGTCTCTAAAGAGACTAATATTATCAAAATGTATGAAATGATAGTAACATCTTACGTTTATTAAGCACTTGACTGTATGGCTTCTATTGTTCCAAGTCCTTACATACAGATTTTAGTGTTTATGTTATTATCCACCCATTAAAATGAGAAAAAAACTTAAATGTCTTAGATGTGAATAGCTCATTATGACAAAGCACTTTCACATATAATAGGTCACTTGCAAGGAGCAGAGAAATGTGGTCTAGCTGTGTGACATGAGAAAAAGAAAACAGGGTTTATGGTTCTCATGTCATTGCTTCTGCCATAGTGGTGTATTTATTACTTATTAAATAAATAAATAATTTTGATGTTTGAGAATATAGAAAAAGATGGAGCCACCCTTTTCTGTCCACTCATTTTGGAAAACTAGCATACAAAACACGAATACCATATCCAAAGAAAAAGAGTAAAAGTAAGGTAAAGTTCAGGTTGATTTCACTAGTGAACATAAAGGCAAAAAGACTAAATGAGATGCCAACACACTAAATCCAGCAAAGTAAACATTTTTTTTCTAAGAATGAAGACCTTTCAAATGAGCAAATAAGTATAGATTAAATAGAAAATGCAAGTATGTATAAAATATTATATTCATATAAGCCCCCCCAAAGCCTCTTCTCTACAATTCAACATCCATCCATACATAAACATGAGTAACTAATAGTAAGTAACCAAAGCTTCCCCTTCTAGGATCTGAAAAAAGACACATAATGTGTTTTTTTATCATCACTATTTTTATTTGACGTTGTACTGGGAATCTGAACCATTTCTGTAAGACAAGAAAAATAAATGAAAGGTATAAAAATGGAAAAAGAAAAAATACGATCATTAATTGTAGATGGCACATTATCACGGAGAATAAAAGTCCAAGATAATAAATTATTAGAAATAAGAGTTTGGCAAATGTGTATGTACAAATCAATATGTGGCACTGTGTTGCATTTCTAATACAGTAGCAACAAAGTTAAAAAGTACTATTTTTTAAAAGAGACCATTTATAGCAGCATAAAATCATAAAGGATTAGGAATACCTCTAAAAAGAGCTACTCAAAATCTATATGAAAAGACCCACACAACTTTACTGAGATATATTTTTAAAAACTTGAATAAGCAGAGACATCTATATTCATGGATTGAAAGACTCAGTATTGTGAATGTATTCCCTAAGTGATCGCCAGCCAAAGCATTTGAAATTTTATTATTTCCCTTTTAATACCATTTGATAAAGCAAATAAATCACTTATATGGAACTGCAGAATCTCAAATCATCAAGATGTTCCTGAAGAACAAGTTTGGTAAGCCCATCTTACCATTCATGAAGACTTAAACAATTCTGGAAATTAAATCAGCATGGTGTTGGTACAGGGGTATGTAAATTGCCAGATGAACAGAAAATTGAACTCAGTAAAAGTTATATCAAAAAAAGACTTTTGGAGTATCACCCAGTAAGGATTATAAATCAATGAGGAAAATCTCGGACTTTTTAATAAGTGAAACTAGAACAATTGGTTATACATATGGGAAAAAGTGAAATTGAATTACTACCTTACAAAATAATCCATTCCAGATGATTCTTAATTTTAAATGTGAGAAGCAAAAATGGAAATATTTTAGAAGTTAATATGGAAGAATGCTTTTAAAACTTCAGGATTTCAAAAACAAAATGCAGAGATAAACTTCCAAAAACTGATAAATTTAACTACATTAAATTCAAGAAATTCACTGAATGATGCTATAGATAAGCTAAAAATAAAAGCAATAGAATGGGATAAAATTATTGTAACCACATGTAATTGATAGATTGAATTATTAAAATGTCAAAAAGAACTCACATAAAGGAATAAGAAACAAAGAGCCCTATTAAAAAAAAAAAAACAGGCAGAAGATATAGACATATACTTTGTAAAAGTGAAAGCACTAACGGCAATAAACAAAGGAAAATGTTCTCAACCTTATCAGTGATTAGGAAAATTCAAATTAAAACTATTGGAACATGCAACTATATATCCATAGAGTTGGCAAACTTTAAACATCAAACACATGGGATCAGATTTGGTGTGGCCTTGCAATTGAGGTCAGGGATTTTGGCTTTATTGTGACAGTTATGGGAATGATTGGAGAGTTGAAGGCAATCATGTGATTAAATTAAATTTCTGAAAAGATTTCTTTCACTGCTCTATACAGACTGGAAAAAAATGATTGACTGTATGAAATATTGGAGAAGATATGGAGCAAAAGGAATCCTTACCCTCTGTAAAGTAAAGAACCAACGATAGAAAAAATTTGTAAATAGTTCGATATTTCCCCACATATTTGCATGTATTCCTCATGACCATACAATTCTACTCTTGATTCACACTGATAATTTTCCGAGCAGCTCTAAGGTAATAACCCTAAATGGAAATAGCCCAAATGTTTATCTAATATAAATTAGATACATAAATTATGGTACGAATATACATGGTAATATTGTTCTGCAATGGAAATGCACAAATTATAGTTACAAACCAACAGGGAGGAATGTTACCAATGCAACACTGAGTAAAGAAACATGCTGAATTACGTACAGTGTAATTCCACTTTTAAAATATTTCCAATAGGCAAAGCAAATCAATGAATTATTTGAAAATGTATGCCTAGGAGGTGAAACTCTTCAAGGACAGCAAGGAATGATTCTCGTATAGGTAGAATTTCGACTACTTCTGTGGGTGGGGAAGGCAACTGAATTGAGAAGGGCACCCCAAAGACTCCTGAGACACTAAGAGTACCCCGCCACTTAACTGGAATGAGAGCTCTAGGGATGTTAGGGATGTTAGCTTTACAGTTGATTCTTGAACAACCCACGTCTGAACTGCATAGGTCCACTTTTTTTTTTTTTTTTTTGAGTCGGAGTCTCACTCTGTCTCCCCAGGCTGGAGGGCAGTGGCACTCTGCTCCTGGCCACCACAGCCTCGACCTGCTGGGCTCAGGCGATCCTTCTGCCTTAGCCTTCCAAGTAGCTGGAACTATAGGCACACACCACCACGACCGGCTACTTTTTAAAATTTATTGTAGAGACAATGTCTCGCCGAGCTTCCCAGGCTGGTCTTGAACCCCTGGCTTTAAGCAGTTGTCTCACCTCTGCCTCCGAAAGTGCTGCTGGGATTACGGCATGAGTCACCGCACCCAGCAATTTTTTTCAACCAAAGCTACACTGAGCGTTCCTGCCTCTTTGTCTCCTTTCCACCTCTTCTACCTCTACGACCTTGAAACAGTAAGACCAAACTTTCCTCTCCCTCTTCTTCCTCAGCCTATTCAACGTGACCGCAGTGAAGATGAAGACCTTTAGGATAATCCATTTCCATTTAATGAAGACTAAATATATTTACTCTTCCTTATGATTTTATTTTTTTCTTAATAACTTTTTTTTTTGAATGAGAGTCTTACTCTGTTGCCCAGGCTGCAGGGCAGTAGCACACCAGTGGCTCACTGCAGCCTCAAACACGTGGGCTCAAGTGATTCTCCTGCCTCAGTCTCACGAGCAGCTGGGACTACAGGTGCACACCACCACGCCTGGATAATTTTTCTATTTTTTGTAGAGATGAGGTCTTGCTATGTTGCCCAGGTAGAACATTTTCTTTTTGCTAGCTTATTTTATTTTAAGAGTACAGTACATAATACTTACAACATACGAGATATGTGTGATTGTCTATTAATGCTATCAGTAAGGCTTCTAGTCAATAGTGGGCTGTTAGTAGTTAAGCTTTGGGAAAGTCAAAAGTTGTATGTAAATTTTCGATTGTTTGGTACCTCTTTCATCACATTGTTCAAAGGTCAACTGTACTTTTATTCTTCATATTATATTTTCTTATATACACTTCTGTGTGTATGCTATATTTCATAAGAGAAAAAAAGAGACTTTGTAATTCTAATATTTTTGGTGGATCATGCCTCAAATTTTCTTCTTTATTGGTTGAAATTTCTAAAAAAGATTATGCTATTTAGATCTACTTTTATTCCTATCGAAAATTTAAAAACTATAAAACATACAGTGCAAAAATTTGGAGATAGCCAGTATGTGTTGTGAGCTATTTATATTTTATACAAAGCAATCCATATAAATCCACATTGATATTCCTATCATAATTTTGAGACTATTTGTGCCAGAATTCAACACTTTTCCATTGATAGAATACAAAAGGATCTATCCCATATGAATTCCATAACGAAATCAACATTTATCAGCATGTAAAATCATTATTAGTCAAAATAATGTCTCCCTACCTTTACTTTGGAAGTGATGAGCTTATCTGAGCTTTTATTTATTTATTTATTTATTTATTGAGCTGGAGTCTCACTCTGTCACCCAGATTGGAGTGCAGTGGCCGCTCCCGGCCATCGCAGCCTCGACCTGCTGGGCTCCAGTGATCCTTCCGCCTCAGCCTTCCAAGGAGCTGGAACTACAGGCGCGCGCTACTACACCCGGCTAATTTTTGATTTATTGCAGAGATGAGGTCTTGCCAAGTTGCCGAGGCGGGTCTCGAACGTTTAATTTGATTTGATATTTGTAATCTATTTTTAAAAGTAGTTTAACATAGGTTAAGATAGTCAAATAAACCAAACACTCTTTACATCTGTGTAAGACATTACTGTGTACAAAGAACTCTCATGAAATGAAGACAACAGATAACATTTATTGAGGAGGTAAGATGCTTCTCTGTGTAAAGCCAAATTCTATGTAAAGCGTATTTGTGTACATGAAATTGTTTGAGTCCCACAAACACTGTAGGAGGAATGTCCTAATATTATCATTATGTTCCAATGTGGAAACATTGTGGCACAACGTCATCAACTGGGGAAATAGAGATTTAAATAAAGCAACTTCTCTAAGTTACTTTAGAATCTAGTCAATCTTGCACTTCGAAAGAATTTCCATCTCTTAGGTGATCTCAAACTCAAGCTCATTCTTTTATTACTACAGGGTCTGCAAAATATTATTCAGGAACTATCAAAAACTTGTTTGTCCAGCACATTGTTAATAACTGTTCATAGTTTTTAAGACACGAAATGCTTTGGTGAGTGTACTTGTACATCCCAAATCCCACAAAGCCCACCCTCCTCCCATTGTGATGATCACATTTCAGTAACCTCCTGAACTCGCATAAATGTTTGAATTTTCCTCACTTACACCAGTTCTCTTCCTCAACAGTTGATCTTCATAATTATTCTCTAAGGTAAAAACAGCCACATTTCACAGGTGAGTAAGTCAACTTGCAATGATGTTATAATGGAACAGAGTCAAACAAGCATTAAAAAAAAATTGCTTTATTTCTAAATGCAAAGATACTTAGAATAGGGGGAAATTCAATCAGAAAATAAAATCTTATCAAATAAAGTTAGAGTTAATTCAGTAGATTTTTTTTTCTCTGGCATAGGAGAAAAAAATACATGAACTTTACTGCTGTCCCAGGCATCCGGGTTTTGCTTTCATCTTAATTAGTGGAACTTTTGCCCTCTCTGGAAAAAGAAACCTAAAACCATCCCAGAGGAAGGGATTTTTCCTCCCTAGATTTCCTGATGTGAAACCCATTCCTGTAATGTTTTCCACCATTGTAGGGCACGAGCATCTAAATAACATTTGTTCTCCCACCACTTCAAGACACAAAGAAAAAGAGGGATGACCTTTATCTTAGTTTATTGAAAATGATTATTCACATAGTATCAGATTTTACCACAGATCATGGAAACAAAATATTCCTCTTTCTGTGAAAGAATGACAGTTATTTTCTGTGCAAGTCTGAAGTAGGATGTGGGAGGAGGGATGGGATGGGAAGGAAAAAGGGATTTAGTTGAGAAAAACAATTTAAAAAAGAGCAAATTACCGGCATCTCGAAGGATAACATTGACAAGAGCCTAGCATCATTTTAGTTAAAATATGGAGACATTTTGTTTTCTTCCAACCTGCAGCTCGTGGTTTCAGCTTTTACCTTTATGTGAGACATAAAAATATCCAGGGCTGGCACAGGCTCTGCCTAGCTGCACAAGCATAAGGTTTCTCTGTACTTAGAAAACTAAGACGTGTAACCCTCCGTTAGTGTGATCAAAGACCTGCTCTCCTATCAGCCTGAGAAAATGCAGGAAAAAAAAAAAAATCACTGATAGGTCATTTTCCCAGGGGACTCATTTGAAAACATTTGGCAAACTTACAAAGAAACTGGAAATCTCGTATGAAGAGAAACATGTTAAGCAGGTGTTATTGAGTATTTTAATATTAACAGTGTCTCTTACAGAGGACAGCCGAATGACTGTGACTCTAAGTGATTTATCTGCAGTTGATTATTATGAAGCAGGTACTGAGTTTCAGTTTGGACCAATGACTTAGACGAACGAATACAGAGCTAGAGCCGGTGAAACCAAATATTTCCTTTAAGGGAATAACACTTTCTTGCAATTTGATTAACACAACTACCAGAAGTTTATCACAAGATGGTAACAATTTTAATCAAGGACACTTGCCAAGTGAAGTGGTTATGGCAAGGTTCTGCTTCACTGGATTTTCCCAAAGAACTTTCAGGAGAAAAGAGCTGAGATCTTTTAAAAAGTGTGTCAAATCGCCATAATTAAAAAAGAAGGAAAGGTGTATGCATTTGTTTGTTTGTTTGTTTGGGTCACTAGAGTCTTTGCAAACATGTATTTGTGGTGAGCTGGCTGATGAATGCAAACTTTATGAGGAACTATACTGGGATTTCGGATGGCTTCCCTGCTCCTCTCCCGAATGGTACCATTATTCTGCAGTCAATGAGTAAGCTTCTAGCTCTGATTGTAATCATTTTGTTACATTAAATGTGTTGTATTAATTTGTGTTGCATTAATTTGTAGGTTTGCAAAACATGCACCGATGTCCTTATTTGTAATTTGACGTTTTCCATTCAAAACCACATGTTTATGGTGGTAGAGCTATGAAGTGGGTAGTTTAATTTTATTCATTATATGACTTTTTCTACAATGCGCCTAACCTTCTCTTCATGGAAACTTAAATTATTTCATTATATTTGCTATTGCAATGAGTACTACCTTGAACTTTCTTGTATTCATCTTCATTTACATAGAGTCTAGGAGTAATTAGAAATGGGAATTCTTATTTGGATCCTGATCTCCAAGTGAGCATTTCCAACATTTCACCATGAAGCTATGGGTCAGTAATTCTCAAAGAATTGCCCCGGATCACAATATCAATGACACCTGGGAAGCTATTAGTAATACAAATTCTTGAGCCCCATCCCAGACTTATGGAATTAGAAACTCTGGGAAAAAGGAGAGTCCCAGGAATCTGTGTTTTAAGAAATTCTCCATATGATTCTCATGCAAATTAAAGGTTGGGAACTGCTGTTCGAGATATTTCTGTGACTATCCTTCATTAGGTTAAGAGAACTTGTTAAAATATTGCTGAACTGTTGTTATGTAGAGAGGTTATATTTTATGGATTTTTTTTCTGGCTCCATTAAGACCACATGGTTCTTGGTTTTTAATCAGTCAACATGATGGCTTATATGAATGGACTTTTAATAATAAATTAAAAATATCCTTGTACTTAGGGGATAATCTCTACTTATACGTGATTTAGGTTTGGCCGCTGTGAAGAGCACTAATTAGAATTTTTTTTTTTTTTTTTTGAGTTGGAGTCTCACTCTGTCGCCCAGACTGGAGTGCAGTGGCCGCTCCTGGCCACTGAAGCCTCGACCTGCTGGGCTCCGGCGATCCTTCCGCCTCAGCCTTCCGAGTAGCTGGAACTACACTACCGTGCGCTACCACGCCCGGCTCTTTTTTGATTTATTGTAGAGATGAGGTCTCGCCAAGTTGCCCAGGCGGGTCTCGAACCCTCAGGCTCAGGCAATCCACTCACCTCAGCCTCCCAAAGGTGCGAGATTACAGGCTGAGCCACCGAGCCCGGCTCACTAATTAGAATTTAAAAAGTTAATATGACATTGGGAAAACTACAAAGGTTGCTTCCTGAACATCTAAAGTTGTAACCAAAGCTGTATCTTGGAATCCGGTTTACTTTCTTAATCATAGTTAGCAGTTATGCTCTCTGTTTGTCTTGGATGTATTTTGCTGTGAGTCTGTTAGCACCCTGAGCATAGCACGTTTATCTTCCCTACCGCTGCCTGGTCCCTCAGTATCAATGCAGTTCCTTATACAAAGTTAGCACTTGGTAAATGTATTGGAGTAGCAAGCCCTCTCAGGAGGTTTGTGCTACAGAGCAGGCCACATATACAAGAGGTTGGATTCTCCTTTGGCTTTTTCTAGCAGTCTCTGTCTCCTGTGTTTCTTAGCCTGTGGTTCTCCTTCACTTCCCCACAGAAAAAGGGTCCATAGCAAACATGCCTGTGTACTCCCTGAATCACAAAAAAAGAAAGAGGAGAGAGAGAGAGAGAGAGAGAGAGAGAGAGAGAAGAGAGAGAAAGCGTCAATATTCTGTTTATGAGACTGAACTAGGCTTAGGTTTAGGTATTTTAGTGCAGACAAGTCACTAAATCTGTCCCAAGAATATTCTCAAATCTTTTGCAGTGAGAAGTTAGTGCATGAGAGGGGACAGACCTGGGTTACTTTGGGCAAATCACCTTATACTTCACCTGAGCGCCATGCCCATATTTGTGGTGTGGGATAATAATATCTCCCTTGCCAAACATTATTTGATGTATCAAGATTAAATGAGAAAATAGCCAATATTTATTGAGTGCTTACTCTATGCCTAGCATTGTTTTTAAAACTTATGTACTGATTCATTTAATCCATGAAATAATAATGTAAATATGGTTGTTCAGTGTCTGATAAAAAATAAGTGGTAAATAAAAATATATTTTAAAAATAGTTTGATGACAAAATGGGCTATAATAGGAAACAAATGTATCCCAGGTATATTAAAAATGACTTGAAAATAGTTAAAAAATGTATAAGACAAAGTTATTGCCTTCAGGAGCTCTTAGTCTATTTGTTACACATGTACTGGGCTTCATCAAGAAAAGGATTAGAATATATTGTGTTTTCACATGCAGAAGATTGAAACAGGACCTCTACCTATCCCCATACACAAAAATCAACTCTAAATGGATCAGAGACCTAAACGTAAAAGCTCAAACTATAAGAATCTTAGAAATGCAGGAGACACTCTTATGAAAATTGGAAGTGGCAACCAATTCCTGATCAAAACCCCAAGTGCCCATGCCGCAAGAGATAAGATAGACAGGTGGGACCTCATCAAACTGACAAGCTTTTGCAAAGCCAAAGAAACCATCAAGAGAGCAGGGAGACAGCCCACAGACTGGGAGAAGATATTTGCCAACTCTATGTCTGACAAAGGCCTAACATCTAGGATCTACAAGGAACTCAAACGTGCTGAAAAGAAAAACAAAACAAAACGGCTCTATTACAAAGTGGCCAAAGATATGAATAGACAGTTCTTGGGGGAAGATATATGAGCAGTCAACAGACACATGAAAAAATGTTCAGCCTCACTAGTCATCAAAGTAATGCAAATTAAAACTACACTGAGATACCACCTAACTCCAGTCAGAATGGCCATCATCAATAACTCAAAAAATAACAGATGCTGGAGAGGATGTGGTGAAAAGGGAACACTTCTACACTATTGGTGGGAGTGTAAACTAGTACAGCCTCTTTGGAAAACAGTGTGGCAATTCCTAAAAGTTCTAAAAATCAACCTTCCATATGACCCTGCAATCTCCCTACTGGGAATATGCCTGGAAGAACTCAAATCACTATAAAAGATTTCTGCACATGTATGTTTATCGCAGCATTGTTCACAATAGCAAGAACATGGAACCAACCGTGTCGCCCGTCACAGCCATAAAGAGGAACAAAATCATGAACTTCGCAGCAACCTGGACGAACCTAGAGTTTATAATACTGAGTGATCTTTCACGGAAACAAAGAACTGAGTATCACATGTTCTCACTCATAAGTGGACCTTGAACAACTATTGTAATACTGTAAGAAAAGGAATGACTGTAGCAGGAAACTGTGGGGGCATGGGAGGGTGGGGAGATGGGATTGGTAATAGTGGGAAACTGCCTGGGGAGGGAGGGGCACACCTCATCAACAAGGGTACCTGTGCAATAAATATTTGTATACCTAACCCTGAATTGTATTCCACAATTTTAAAATTAAAAAATTAAAAAAAGAACTAGAAATTGACCTTCCATACAACCAAACAATCCTCCTTCTGTGAATATACCTAGAGGAACTTAAATCACTCTACAAAAAAGATACCTGAGCACAAATGTTTGTTGCAGCACTATTTACAATTGAAAAAACATGGAACCAACTGTGCTGCCCATTGAAACTGGCCTGGATTAAAAGAAAATATGGTACATATACATGATGGAATATTATGCAGACATAAGGAAGAACAAAATTATGGACTTCACAGCAATTTGGGTGGATTTAGAGTCTATCATACTCAGTGATTTATCACAGAAACAAAGAACTGAGTACCACATGTTCTCACTCATAAGCAGACCCTGAACATTTACCATAATACTATAAGAAAAGGATTGGCAGTAGCCAGAAACTATCAGAGAAGGGGAGGTCACATGACATCAATAAGGGTACCTGATCTCAAACCAGATGAAGTAGGGACCAAAGGTAGGCCCAACCTTTACCTGTACAATTATCACTTGTATACCTAATCCTGAATTGTACCCCACATCTTTAAAATAAAAAAATTTTTAAAAATTGTGAAAAAAAAACCCCAAACTTGCCACCAGATGCAGCTGTACAACTGAAATACATCCATTCACTTGCCACTCACTGATAGGGTTTTAATGAGTCGTCAAGCAATTGATTTATTATGGTCTCCATGCAGTCAAACTTCACTGCTAGTGTTAATCTGTATTTGCAGCCCCTCCCCATTGCTGGCATCACCACCTCAGATAATCAGGCATTAGATTTGCATAAGGAGTGTGCAACCTAGATTCCTGGCATGTGCAGTTCACAATAGGATTCATACTCCTATAAGAATCTAATGCCACTGCTGACCTGACAGAAGGCAAAGCTCAGGCAGTAAAGTGAGCCATGGGGAGTGGCTCTAGATACAGATGAAGCTTTGCTAGGTCACTAGCCAGTCACCTCCTGCCGTGCAGACTTTTCCTAACAAGTCATGGCCTGGGGGCTGGGGACCCCTATTTAATACATATAGAATATTATCATTTCAATATGTTTTCAACATAAAAATTATTAAGAAAATATTAATATTTTTATATTAAAATTCAAAATTTGGTGTTTTTTTTTTAAAATGTATCCCAATTAAGACTACCACATTTCAAGTGCTTAGTAGCCACATGTGGCTAGTGGCTATTATAGGAGACAGCTCAGGAGGTTTAGAACAACAAAGTTTTAAAGGAACAAAGGATGGGCCTAAGGTCAAACAACTTAACAACAAAGCCAAGTCTCCTGTTCCCTGCTCCAGTGCTTTTCCTAAAACAGTGCCTGTTTTTGACAGTGATAATGCTTATGATGTGTCTTGAACAGCCAGAAAATAGATGATGTAACTGTAGTAACATGGTGGTAAAAAAGGAAGTTATGCCTTCAAGAGCTTTTCTTTTATTAAATTATTATTATTATGTGGGAAAATTGTGATCAGACATTTTCATTTCTAGTGATACTGATGGACAAAAGAAGTTAACCTAAATTGCAATGCAAATATTTTTCTTCTTTCAGACTTCTTTGTCAATCTAATAATATGATCTTTGCTGGTAATTTGTAAATTACTGTGTATTTCTATAAAAATCTACAAAAATGTACATTCCAAAATTTGCTGTTATGCTGGGAGAGCTTATTCTGCATGGCTGCTGTCACCACACGGGCAGCTAGCTCTTCCATTTATGTATGTGTGATACTTCAACCCTGCAGCCCAGCCTGAAGGTTTTGCCCATTATATAAGGCCAGTTTCAGGACCACCTGTGCATGTAGGTCTCTATAAATAAGGTTCTATGCCCAAGCCTGAAGTATACAATTTGATTCAGGTCAAAGTAAGTGTTCCCAAGATTTAGCTTGCGTTATATTCAAAGTGGTCAAGAATCAGAATGAGAAAATGCCTCTGATACCTAGCTTGAATTCTCACTTTTAAATATCACATACTCTTGAGAACATCACTTTATTTAAGTGGGGAGAGATACTATATAACCAACTTTGTAGAACTTCATTTTCTAAGACGTTTTCCAAGGAATGCTAGTCCCAAGAGATGCACTATCAAAAATGGATTTTATGGTCATTTAAATTCTACATACTCTTAAAGATCCCAAATGCAAAACAGCATTTAATACTTGGGTAGTGTTGCAGGAAAACAGTTTGCTATTTAACTTGTTTTCTAAATTTTTTTTTCACCAGAGAATCATTTTATCTTTTTCTGTCCCACTACCTATTCCATGAAACATGCTCAGAGAAAGTAGTTTGAAGGCATGGTAAACAAAGACATGTGAAAAGTAGTTTTATATTTGATAATAATTCTCAAGCACAGGTTGTCAAAAAAAATGAATTACCATACTTTTAAGAGTCGCTTGCTGTCCCAGTATCAGTCTATAGTCTGCTTAACACTAGACTTTCTCCTAGAAAGATACATATTTTCATGTCACCACACTATTTGCCCATCTATTTTGACACTAATTAAAGAATGGATTTAACAAAAAGAAAAATTTTGGTCACACTTGAAAAATCAGATTTTTAGATGGTAAAGGTATCACCCATTTGAGTATTTTACCCCATACTGCCCTCTAACTTTCCTGCTTCTCCCACTCTCTCCATCTTCTCTTCTTGTCCTACTTCTCTTCCCTCTTTTCCTTAATCATTTCTGAGGACCTAACATAGTCTTTTGGTCCAGGCCAACCAAGTTTTACTGGGTCCTTACTTTTGAGAAAATTCCCATGCCAATGCTGTAATCAGAAAGACGTATCACCTAGACTTGGCTCCTAGAAGTCTTACTTGCTGGTAGAGATGATATATGTGGAACAGATTAGTCTAGCTAAGACTAAGGATAGAATAAGGGGACTCTCTGTAAGGTACAGGAAGTAGCCCAGAGGATGAAGTGATTAACCTTGATGGGAAAGGTGGAGAGGGACGTGTTCATTGAATGGTTCATGGAGTGCAAGACACCTGAACAAGTGAGTTGGCATTTCTTGGGCAGTCAAGGACAGCAAGGTGGTTCCGGTAGAGAGGGCACATTGTGAAAAGTCACTGAGACAAAAAAAAAAAAAAAGAGCAAGGTAGGTGACATGCAAATTATCCACATAAGTGGGAAAATGTCAAGAGATCCTTTGGGCAGTGGCTTTCTAGCATTTTTAAGCCTTGAAGACTCCTTGACTTTTTTTCATGGAAGTTCAAACTTTACTTAGTATCTCTTCCAGTTGAAACAAGAGTACAGTTTCCACAAGGCACTATTTGAAGGCCACTGCAACAGAACACAGGCATATTTGTGTTTTCTAGTAGGCACTCAATAAATTTTTATTAGTAGAATGAAAATTTACCAAACCTAGGAAGAATGAAAGGGGCAGATAAAAACACTTACTTTACTGGGTGTTATTTTAGATGAGAGGCCAGGATTTATCTTTATATTCAGTAACACATGTATGCAGCTTTCAAGAAAAGGAAGTGCTGATGTACATTAGCTCCTTCTGTTATTAAGTGTGCTGGAACATATTTTAAAAACAGTTTAGAACTAAAATTATACCTATTTATGTCTTCTATTCCTTTGAGGCCTTTTAGTAACAGACAAGTCCGAACTACATTTGTTCACGTGGGAGCAGAATGATCTTTGATTACTAAGTGCTTTCTGTTTGCATGAAAGCTATAATAAACCACTGCTGGGTACATTAGGTAGGTGTGTTCCAGTGAAATCAAAGATGGAGAAAGTATGGGTGAAAGAAAATCTCTTACAAACTTTATAAAGCTTGGGTTGACTTCTACCTCCCTGTTTAGTCATGGCTCTGAATTTAACATGAAAGATTTAGAGAGAAAAAACTTTGAGTTATTTTCATAGGCATCCCTAAGCTAATGTTCCTAATGGACAGCTCCATCCTCCCATGGATGTGTTCAGTCAACAACCACCTGGAGAGAAGCATATTTAGATCTTTAGCTCTGCCCGTGACAATACAATGCCACAGACAAACAGAATACTCTAAGATGGCTTTATCAGTCTTTTTGTCCTTTCTTGGCTTTTTACCCCTGTTGAGACAAGAATACCAAACAAAGGTTTTGGTACATGCTATCTGCTTTGTAAATTATTGCTTTTTCCACCCATAAAGTAATTCATGTTTACTACAAATACATGTTAAAAAATACAGATATGCAAAGGGAAGAAAGTAAAGCAACTGCTGATGCTTTACTCCTAGAAGTAATTTTTACTGACATTTAGTATGTCTTTTGTATTGTCTTGTTTTACCTTATACGTGTTACAGTGCTTCAGCAATGATATCATGTTATGCAGATTGTTTTGTAACCCATACTTCTACAGCATAACTTTTACATGAATGACTGCTATATCTGTTATAAGGATAGATTCCACTTTATTTAAACAAACAACTCATTTTTAAACATCTGGCTTCCAGTCTTGCACCATTATAAGCAATGTTGCAGGAAATATACTGTTCATTAAATTTTGTACTCATTTATGCTTATCTCCTTAGAATAATCTACTCCAGTGGAATTTCTGGGTCAAAGTCTGCACACACTATCACTTTTGTTGACATGTTTTATAAAACTGTCCTCAAGAATGAAGGCTTTTCTTGTGTACATGCCAAAAGTAAATGTATAAGAGCACTTATTTCCAATCAGCATTGCTAGTTCAAGTAAATGTTTCAGTCAGTTGAATATCATTTAGAATTCATAGGACTTGATATCTTTTTCTGTACATTGGGTGTAGTAAAACATATACTCAAGGGAAAGTGGTTAGGGTTAAATGAGACAAGTGAAGCCGAGGGGACTTTTACAGAGTAAGGTCTAAGTAATGTGTCCAGAATTGACTTAAGTTCATTTTGAGAACCCAGTTTATAGACATAGCTCAATGGGTTTTACATTTGAACTGTAGAAGCTTTAGGATAAAGATGAAGTCATGTAATAACCATGATGATTCTATGCATCCTGAGGGAAGTTCCCTGTTGGTTAGAGAGAAAGGGTGGGAGGTGAGTTATAAGGAGGGGTGAAGGATGATAAATTATTTAATGGGCACAATGTACCTTACTCAGGTGATGGATATGCTAGAAGCCCAGATTTTACCACTGCGCAAGATATCCATGTAATAAAAATGAAATTGTAACCCTGAAACTTATTATTATTATTTTTCTGAGTTGGAGTCTCACTCTGTCACCCAGACTGGAGTACAGCGGCCACTCCCGGCCACCGCAGCCTCAACCCGCTGGGCTCCAGCGATCCTTCCGCCTCAGCCTTCCAAGTAGCTGGAACTACAGGCGCGCGCTATCACGCCCGGCTAATTTTTGATTTTTTATTGTGGAGGTGAGGTCTCGCCAAGTTGCCCAGGCGAGTCTCGAACCCACGGCCTCAGGCAATCCACTCACCTCAGCCTCCCAAGGCGCGGGATTACAGGCTGAGCCACCGAGCCCGGCTGAAACTTATTTATTGAAGCAAATTTTAAAATAAATAAATAAATAAATGGCAACTTTGTTTTTTCTTACCCAGCACATGGGTTGTATGAACTGGGTCCTGTTTCATACCAAAAAATCCTGTATAGATCCTTTCTTAAAAGATTGCCACTTTAAAGTATTATTTCTTATTTTTTTATTATCAATTTATTTATTTATTTATTACTAAACTTCAAATTGTGGCACTTGGGTACTAACTTTTACCTCACAAATTTCATAAGCTTACACAGCAGTATGTGGTTCACAAAGCATTTTTACTGTTTTACCTTGTGTAGAGACCAGCAGTTTTCCTTCCACCTCTCCCTCTCTATTTCCTTGTGTGTGTGTGTGTATGTGTGTGTGTGTTTTCTTTTTCGAGTTCCTAAAGTGGGGTATGTTTTGGGAATTAAACAACAAAAGGCAAGACTTCTGTTGAGTTCTCACAGGTAACAAATGGGCGTGTGCTTTAGGACCTAGATTTCTTGATGGGCAATCCAGGACTCACTCTTTCCCCAGTGTGCCCTTTCCAAATGACCACCAAACGACTTCGATTGAGTCCTAGCATCAGCAAAACAGGTTCAATACTCGTAGTGAGCCTGTTCCAGGTACTGATCTTATGTACCCTTAGGAAATGACTCACATCAAGCAACTTGCATTTGAACCTTTCTGAGGTTGTAGCTAAAGGCTAGCAGCAGCTAGTAATAATGACACAGTGACACTCTACAGAAATAGAAATGGTTAAAGTCAAGGACCAGTGTGCTGAAACAGTGCCTTTAAAGCAAGACAAAACAACTATGAACATAATTAATTCCTTCATCCATTAATTAATTAATTGGTTCATTCTGAAACAAGGTGACCTCTACTTGCTAAAGGAATGTGATTGTCATGCACATTCTATCACTAGAATGCAAACGCTCAGTCTCTTTGCTACCCTCATCCCTATACTCTCCCATCAATGATGAGCAAAAGCTCTATAGCGTATCTTTCTCCTCTCTGTCCTGGGTCTTAGGGATGAGGGTAGGGGGAGAGGGAGATTCATTTTTGCAAAGTAGTGACTGAGAAGGAGGTGACCTTGGTAAGTTGCATCCAAGCACAATAACAGGTCCAAGTCTTCCTCCCACAGTGTCTACAGACCCAGGATATCATCAATTTTTATTGAAATGAGTCTTCAGTTTGAGGCTGCCCACTCTTCAGGGTTGTACCTAGGAAAGAGGTGACAGCCAAACTGGCGAAGGCACTCAAATTTAAAGCTCATTCAGCTGAGATAGGCCATTGGTAATGCTGCCATTTATAGGGCATGGGACATTAGGAATGCTGGATGGTGTGTAGCGGGGTGTCGGATGGCTGTCTCTAGTTGACTGGAGCTATCAGGAGCAGGGGCACTGAAGGCTCACCCATGAGAGATTGGATCTACTTCCAGTGCTATTATATGCTTGTGTCTCATGCCATTAGCCAGAAAACAAAAAGTTGTAGCTCTAGCGATTAACCGTTTCAATTTTCCAATGTCGCTATCTCTCAAATGGCTGAGCTAAGACATATTCAGGCATTTGCTGCATTAGGAACCCAGATTCTCTACCCCTTTCCCTTCCTGGTATGAGCTTTTCTTTTGAAAACTTTAATATAGAAAGGGTTTCATCAGATTTTTTTTAAAATCAAGAAGATGAGTCTATCGACCACCCTTCTTAGTAGGCTAACCATAGGATTCCAAAGTGACTCTTGTTCCAGTCAATATTGTGATAGGATCTTAACTGCTTGAAAAGGAGAGGAAAAATAAAAAGTCTGATAGATAGCCTCCATTCATCTACCTATTCATTTGTATATTAAATTCAAGGATTGGAGGTTGTAAATAAACCATAGGTATTCTAGATAGGTCTAGTAACACACTTGCTTTTTGTTTTCTCACATTTCTCTCATTCTCCATGATTCACCTGGCTTCTGACATTCAGACTTTGTTTTCTATTAATGTTTGGAGGACACCCCTTACAGCTGATGGCTGCACTCAGTTTCTCTAGCTTGATGCTGGGCACCCCTAGGATTCAACTGGTACTCAATTCCTCAGGCCTTTGCATGCCCAGTCCCTCTGGGTACACTCCTGCATGTGCAGTTCTGGACCCTGGAACTAGCCAGATCTCTCTCTGGAGCTAACCAGGTCTCTCTCAACCCTCCCCAGAGGGGGCATTGCTCATTGTACCTTGTGTTACAAATTATTCAGAACCCAACCAATCCTAGACAATATATCTTCTGTTTTAATTTAATTCTACAATGTGTCTTTGCATAGCATATTTTTATAAATAATGAGGGCTGGGGTTTGTTTTGCCCTGTTGATAGATTGTAAAAAATAAATAAATGGTTTTTAAGTAAATTTGAAAATAAAAAGAATCTTCCTCCTTTCTTACCAACCCTGCACTATTATGCCCAATGTCAAAATAATGTGCTTAACTACAAATTGCTCTGTAAACCAGGAATAATAAAATAGAAATACTGTCTCTCTATGAAAATGGATGTAGGATGAATTAGTCATCCTTCTAATGACTATTTTGAAAGAGTACTAATCTACCACAAGAGCTCCTTCAAGACCTGTCTTTGTCACCAACTAGCTGTGAGACCCACTGTAGTCATTAACCTCTGGGACCCTTTTATCCCCTCTTTGTAAACAAAGGGCATAGCATGAATATTCTATCATCCTAAGAGGATGGCACACCATTAATAATTTAACATGAACAAATAGTGAGACTGTCAACATATATAATTTTGTTTTTACTATATGGATAAACCTCGATACTTAGAGAATAACAGAATTATGATAATCTCTGTGTAGTCATTTGAAGTTAATTAGGCAGTGAATCTTAATTACCTACGTTAGTTGAGCTTGGTAAAGTAAAATGAAACAGTTTCTGCACACTGTCTTCCAATCTGCCATTAACAGCATAAACACTAAGTTGAATATTCATTCTCTTGGTTAGCTACCACTGTCTTCAGGGTGTTTTCGTTCATAGTTATATTTTCATCTTTCATCTTAAGTTAATAGAGTATCTAATTCCAAGATAAGACACAAAATTCTCTCTTGAAATGAGAATGAGAGGTTTATAAGGACTGTCTTAGCCCATTCAGGTTGCTATAACAAATATCACAGAAATGATGGCTTACAAACAACAGAAATTTATTACTCACAGCTCTAGAGGCTGGAAATTTTAAGATCAAGGTACCAACATAGTTGATGTCTGGGAAGGACTTATTTCCTGGCTTACAGATGGCAACTTCTTACTGTGTCCTCAAGTGGTAGAAAGAATGAGAGAGCTCTTTGGAGTCTTTTCTGTAAGGGCACTGATCCCAAAAGGCTCCATATCCTAATATCATCACAAAGGTGATTATGTTTCAATACATGAATTTGGGAGAGTAAAAAAAATATCTGCACTGTAAGCAAGGACTTAATAATGTCTGTTGCTCTCTACTCCCACACAATATGTGAAATGGTGATTCTTTACTCAGGCAATTAAATCATCCTGATTCCCTTAAAATTCCTCTTCTTCAACTCTTAATATCCTGCATGTGCAAATATCTCAGCTTGAAACTTTTGTCAGAATAGTGATATAGCTAGGAGTGAGATTATGTATATTAGAATAAGATCTATTTCACATGGTCTGAATGTGAATGTAGCATTTCATAGCTCCCTTCTTCACTACTTAGAACAAAAAAATTTTAGAAAGCACCCAATTCTCCTCCACATTTGGCCTGTGTTGCTAATGGGAAAACTGAATCTCATAGTGGTCCAATGTTTTGGCCAAATTCGTGCAGCCCCTAGTAACCAACTCAGAGCTATAATCTAGTCTTTTAACTTTTAGTCCATTACTAAAAAATATATGTTTGATTGATGAAGTGAAACTATTTAAAATGCTGAGCACACAATAAAAACAAAAAACAATAGGTGCTGGAAAGGATGCGGAGAAAAGGCAACACTTCTACATTGTTGGTGGGAATGCAAACTAGTTCAACCTCTATGGAAATCAGTGTGTTGATTCCTAAAAGAACCAGAAATTGACCTTCCATACAACCTAGCAATCCCCCTTCTGGGAATGTATCTGGAGGAACTTAAATCACTCTCCACAAAATATACCTGCACATGCATGTTTATTGCGGCACTATTCACAATAGCAAAAACATGGAACCAACTGTACTGCCCACTGAAACTGAACTGGATAAAAATAATGTGTTACATATACACAATGGAATATTATGCAGCCATAAAGAAGAACAAAATTATAGATTCCGCAGCAACTTGGATGGATTTAGAGTCTATCATACTCAGAGATCTATCACAAAGACAAAGAACTGAGTACCACATGTTCTCACTTATAAGCGGACCCTAAACATTTACCATAATGCAGTAAAAAAGGGATTGGCAGTATGTGACACTGCCAAGAGAGGGAGGGGGTCACATACCATCAATAAGGGTACCTGATCTCAAACCAGGTAAAGTGGTGATGAAAGGGAGACCCAAACTTTACCTGTATGATATCCACTTATATACCTAATTCTGAATTGTACCCCACATACTTAAAATAAAAAACTAAAAATAAAAAAATAAAATACTGAGCATGGAAGAGAAATAATTTCAAAAGATTAATAACAATAACAAAACAGATTTTTCCAAATGGCCCCAGTGCAGTGTTGATGTAGGCAAAACATTGAAAATAGATCCTGGTGAAGTTTCCTTTTACAGCTGTGTAGAATTAGACTTCTCCTTTGTACCTGGAAACATGGTGCATTATTCATGCAAACACAATCTATTTGTTCTGAGACTTTGCAGAGCAAAAAAGTTAATGGAAAAATTAAGAGAAGGAGTGATCATGGCCATGCTTTAGCAGAACAGCTATGAACAGCTATCTAAAGTTAGACATTGGAGCTCTCCTTGGGAAAAGAGCCTGGATGAAAGACATTAATGAAAGCAGATTTATCGATGTGTCTGGAATCCTACTGACTTTGTTCCTTCACGTACAATGTTGTGCTGTCTCTGGGGTTCTTATTTACCATGTTTTAAGGAATTTAAGTAGTAAACACCTGAGTAAAAAATGGTGTGGGCATTACCTGTTCTCACTGTGTTTTAGATGTGCAAAAAATAATATTTGCATGCTGTAGCATGTTGGAATGGTTTGAAGAGGGAGGTTACAGAGTTTCATAAAAAGGAAATATCTGAAAAATGAAAACTATACTGTGGCATCACTCATTAGTTAATAGGCACCCTGAGCTCGTTGGATCATGTCTGAATATATATAGAATCTGAACATGGCAGATATTCTCCTTCATTTAATTAGTATTCTCAGTAAGTGGTTCTAACTGCTGACTATCCATCTTTCCCCTTCGCTTGTCTGTATCGTGTTTGGGCCAAAGTCTAGTGTATGCTGGGCATCACACATTATTAACTATGTAGAGTTGGATTTACAGACACCTGCAGCTGACTCACCTGGGGCCCTTGAAAAAAAAATGCACATGCATAGGCCTGTTTCAGGGCTGCTGTAGCTGAATCTTTGGGGATGAACCTGAAAATTTGCATTGCTAATCTGCTTTCTGAGGGTTTGTTATACACTGTGGAGGATGGAGAATTTTGCTTCTTTTTTCAAAGCTGCTTGTTCCATTTGAGGCATACAATTGAAGATGAGTTCACATTAAATGGAGACGTTTTGAGGTAAGTTTATGAGTGACCTTGTTTTCCTTTTCAGATCATTTATTTTTTGTTTGTTTTATTAATTTATTTTGAGTCGGTGTCTCACTCTGTCATCCAGGCTGGAGTGCAGTGGCATGAGCACAGTTCACCACAGCCTTGACCTCCTGGGCTCAGGAATACTTCCACCTCAGCCTCCTGAGTAGCTGAGACTACCGGCACGTGCCACCATACCTGGCTAATTGCTTTTAGTTGAGAGAAGGTCTTACTATGTTGCCCAGGGTAGTCTCAAACTGCTGGGGTCAAGCCATCTTCCCACCTTGGTCTCTCAAAGTACTGGGATTACAGGTGTGAGTCACTGCACCCAGCCTCTAGATAGTTTAAACTTTTCCTATAGCAAATAGGTAGCTAACCATAATCTTTGAGTGAGCTGAAATACTTGATTTGATTTTTGGAAAAATAACCTTGGTAACAATGAGGAGAATATACAGCAGTAAAACCAATTCGATAATTCAGATTATTTCTAAATGATGATTTTTCCATATTTTTATGTTGCTCTAAAATTATCTAATAGAAAAGAAAATATACGATAGCCACTATATTAGAGGACTTCTCTTCCTCTCTCCACGAAGAGGGCATTTTGGAGTGGGTTTTTTCTTCCTGTTTGTTTGTTCCTCTCTTTTTTGCATAAGTAACTAACCTGGTTAGTATGATTACAACCTGTGGTTCTCCAATTTTGGTGTCATGAGAATCACCTGGAGATTTTGTTGAAACAAAGAATGTGACCCATCTATGGAGGTTCTGATTTGGTGGGTCTAGGTTGGGTCCCAATAAATCTGTATTTCTAACAAGCTGCCAGGTGATGCTGATAATTGCTTTATCAGGGACCATATATAGAGAACTACTCCTTTAGGCCAAAATTGTCTTTTGCTGGAAGCCTCTTGAAATAGTAAGGACAATAGGTTCTTCTTTGCTTTCTTTTTTAATGAATTAGCTCATTTGGACCAATTCTATTTTCATCATGGGAAACATTCTATCCTGGCATTTCAGTCTAAGACCATGTGTGGAAGTCAAGGTAGGCCTGCTTGTGGGTCCAGTTGCTTCATTTAGATGAGAGGCAGACTAAGATTCCTGGTTGGAGCAACCTCAAGCCCAACTTTACCATTTGATACTTCTGTTTACCAGATGTCTAGACAGACAAGAAGAGCAAGTAGTAGTATTTGGACATCAAACATCCTCATCTTCTTTCTGCTCATTAGGAAGAAAGCTACCTTATGAAAAATCTGGATATTTGCTCATATGAGTTAATATGCCAAGTTTTGGTACCCTTTTGGCCTAGAAGTTTGCAGTAGATTGTATGTGGACGCAATGACATTGCAGTAACAAGCGAACATATTACTGTTACTTTCAGTTATAAAAAAGCAGCTACGTTGCACATATAGAACATTAATGCACAATGTTTTGGACTTTAGATTGTTAATACTGGGCTTTAACAAAGAGTACTAGATCAGTGTTCTCAAATACTGTCTCTGTTTTGTTTTGAATTTCATCCAGGGAAAAGAGAAAACTGGAGACTTGAATTTATTCAGCTTCCAGGGTCGACGAATCACTCTTATCCACATGGTCTCAAGTTGGTTCTAGATTGTTCCCTTTAAGCCTTGAACATTAGTATAGGTTTCAGAGACCCATACTGAGGTCAATTACAGGGAAATGTTGCATTTTTAATCAATGAGGAGATAAAAAGGAATAGGATTTCTTCCTCTATCAGCAAAATGTCATCTTGGTGGATTGAGATAGAAAGCCTATGTAATGGAGAAAAAAATTAAACATCCTGTGTCTGAAACAGACTGTTTTCAGGAATTGGGTTTGGTCAGTTATGTTGGAACAGAGTTAGTTTGAAAAACAACAAATTTTTGTTGTCTAATCAAAAGCAGTCGTGAAAAAGTGTGTGTGTGTGTGTGTGTGTGTGTGTGTGTGTGTGTGTGTGTGTGGTGGGGGGATATATAATGATTGAAATGGAGCAAGACAGGAATTTTCTTAACCCAAAGACTGAGAACTTCCAGAACACAAAAATGAATGGAACAGGAATGCACTCACATTTAACTGCTTTAAGAGGAAGAACTAAAAAATGAAGAACATTATTTGTTACTAGATTGGAGGCTGCCTTTTTCTCCCAAATTCTGGCCATATTAAGCAATATATTCTCAGAGACTGAACCAGGTTTTCCTGGAGGAAGTCTACTGCCTTAGGCACCATTGAAAGACCTCTTAGCAGCCAGTACAGAGCCAGCAAGAACAAATGGGAAACCACCCTAACACCTGGGATGGGCACATGAGGAGGTTATCTGAGCTGCTTAAATTGTTAAGGGGAGTGCCAATGGAGTGTACATTACTGAGTTTTCAAGATAGCACAATTGTGGGAAAACAGGTATGGTATGTGCTATGAGAGGACATGGCTAGGAAATTTATGTGTTGACAGGTTCAGGGAAGATAGCACCCTACATTTCAGCCAGAGAGGTCAATAAGACTCAAACTAGGCTTAGATTTGTTGTAGACTGCTGGGAAGAGACCTTCTAGGTCATGGGCTGCATTTATCTTTGGCAGATCTGGAATGGACTGAATTCCTATCTCTGTGCTGAGGACACCATGAAACAGAATCTAGAGGCACATGTGCTTGGCCCAAGAACACAGAGAAAGCAAGGAAAGCAGAGTGATCCAGTAACAGGGTGAGCTCCACATGTAGTTAAGAAGAAAGAGAAGAGACTTAGAAAGTAGGTTAAAGTTTTTAAAACCTCACACAGTCTGCTGAGAAGGAAGAAAAGGGAAACAAAAGAACCAAAGAACTCAAGAGATGTATCCCTCTTGATAGAAAAGTAAGGCAAGAAAGGCATTTTGCTGCTAGGAAAAGAAAACAAGTTAGTAGAAGCTTGGAAAATTCTAAAGTTAAAGGATGAGATTTGTAGGGAGGGCACATGGCCTAGGGCATGTTGAGTCTTGCCAGCCTGCTGAGGCACACATGCTTTTGGAAGTTCACACTTTTACTAAAGGTGATTTTAAACTAAGAGACATAAAGAGAACTGAGGAAGACTACCCTTAAGAGATAATCTTTCTACGTTAATGAACAAGATGTAAGATCAGTAGCCACCAGTACACAAATATAAAACATGCCTGGGAATCGTGCTGGGAGTAGAGAACTGCACAGAGAAAGAAAGGCAATGAACTTGGTTTAGAGTGCTGCCTGTTTGTAAAACTTATACATGTGGGAAATATCCTCGCAAGAGACTTACTTAGAATTCATCACAGTTCGGTTTTGAGTTATGGAACACACAGTTCAAAATGGAATTTCAGAGGGACCAACTCTAAGAAGGAGTACCCAACTGCAATTTGTAAATCTTGTAAGAAGTCAGGACATCTAAAATGCAACTCCTAGAAAGGCTATGTATGATAGATACATTTTTTTTCAAGGAATCAGAAGTTCACAATTAATCTCTTAATAGGTTTCTGCTTACTGGTTTTGGATTATGAACCTAGGACAGACAGAACAGCACACTGGCGCAACTGAAGCCAAAAATATGTTCTTTTTCTCAGCCAACACTAAAACTCCACTTAGGCTTTATGGTTGGAGATAGCACGACAGCATGGGTCACTCTCTGAATCATGTGCTAGGATCTAGAAACATGGGTTCTGCATGTAGCAGCTACTCCAAAACCTGGGGGGATTTGCTTGGGTCATCTAAATATTGCTGGTATAAGTTTGGTGCTGTGATATTCTTACGTGTCCTTATAACCGAGCCTTTGGAAAATACAAATTGTCAAAAACTTGGAGTTGTGCTAATTCAGTTTTGGAGGTGCTAAAAGCTGTAACCATTCAGCAGAAAGTGGTCCAGGAAGGTACTTTTGCTCCCTAGACCACTTTGAATTCCTCAGAGTGACATTTATCCAGATGAGGAAGAACAGGGGAAGAAGTAGGGAGTGTATTAGTTTCTAGGCTACTGAAACAAATTACAGGTTGGGCATCCCTAATCTGAAAATCCAAAATTTGATATGCTCCAAAACCTGAAACTTTTCGAGCACTGACAGGATGTCACAAATAGAAAATTTCATACCTGAAAATTATCAAAAATATTGTGTCACACTGCCTTCAGGCTGTGTATAAGGTATAGATGAATATCATAAACAAAATTTGTTTAGGCTTGGGTTCCATTCCCAAAATAGCTCATTTTGTATATGCAAATATTCCAAAACCTGAAAAGACAATTCCAATCCCAAACACTTCTGGTACCAAGAATTTTGGGTAAGGGATACCCAACCTGTACTACAAATTTAGTGACTTAAAACAACACACATTTATTGTTTTATGGTTATGTAAGTCCAAACTAGGACTTACTGGACTAAAATAAAGGTTTTAGCAGTTTGGCTGTTGCCTTCCAGAGGTTTTAGGGGAGAATTTAGTCCTTTGCCTTTTGCATCTTCTAGTGATCACCCACATTCTTTGGCTCATGGCCCCTTCCTCTACTTCCAAAGTTAGCAATATTAGGCTGAGATCCTTCTCACAGTGCCACCTCTCTGGTTCTGAGTTGTTCTTCCCTTGTTAAGGACCCTTATTGCTAGGCCCACCTAGATAATTTGGGATACTCTTTCTATTTTATGGTCAGTTCATAAGAAATCTTAATTCTATCTGCAACTTTAATTCCCCTTTTGCCATGTAAGTAACATTTTTGCAGGTTCCAGTGATTAGGACATGGACATTTGAGGCCACAATCCTGCCTAACACAGGGAGCAAGGAACTTTGACTCTGAAGTTGAATTTACAAAGCATAGGAAATTTTATTTTTCTTTCTCTCTTAGAATGTAATATTAGAGAAGTTCTTATTCAAATTTTGGGCATTTTTTATGTTAGTGTTCATCGTACCTCTTGTTAAGCAATATTTGGATGATGTGGTTGGGCATAATTTGAAATGATAAGTAGAATAGGTAAAAAAATTTGACTTAGTATGCAGCATGTCTGCAATGCTAATTTAGGTCTCAGGTTCTATTCCAGCTCTTCAAGGACTTTGCGGACAACAGCTAAACTGCCCGTGCACAGGAAAGGCAGTTGTTGGTCTGGGCTCATAGGCAGAAGCAGTACTCTTTCACACACTGTTGGTCTTTCTCCTAAATAAAGCAATATTCCTGACTGACCAGAGTCTTGGCCTGTGAACTCAATGGGCTAAAAGTTGGAGAGTGGAAGGAGACAAACTTAATCTTTTTTCTTCCTATGCGAAAGAAAATTCTGCTGACCTCCCTGGTGAGGGTGGAATATTGCAAAGGGCAATTTCAGTGTTCTCGGGTGCTTACTAATGTGATCACTGAGGGTCAGAGTTCTCTCTTTCTCTGTTTGCCTCATGGATCAGTACACAGGAAGTAAATCTCTTTCTGCATTCTGTCTCAATGTGATAAAACTGTATTTGCCCAATGTTCCAATGAAAATTTTCAGCTTGTGACTGAGTGGGAAAATTTGATCAACCCACCTGCAGGTTCCATTAAGAAGAAGGGAGGAAGGGCAGGTTGCATTTGTTCTCTAGCTCAAGTAGTACTTTCCAAGTCAATTTCATCAAGAAATTCTACTTCAGTGGTTCTTAAACAACCCCTAAGATTAATAAAGTTGCTACATTGATCCCTATTGAATGTCAGTTCTTTGAAATGACATTCAAGGATTAAACTCAGTGGAGTGAAGGAAGGTGATTCCTTGGAACCCCCAAACCTACAACACATCTGGGAGAAAAATAGAAATATTTTTTTAGTGAGTACTTAAACATTTTATTTCAACTTGAAATGTATACATCAGACATTCTTTCATCAAAGATTTGATATAGGATCAAGGTACTTTATTTAAATATGTTTGTTTAAGAAGTTTCCACTAGAAAAATAGAAATCTTTACAAGCAGAATTGTAAAAATGATGTTAAAACACTTCTCTCATTCTACCAAAGCTGTGACCTAAATTATTATCCACAGCTTTGTAAACACATATGCATTTTATGGAGTTTTAACCCACAATGCTGTGATCTTCATCATTATCATCTTCATTAAAAACAGATGGCAGCAAAGTGTTGCCTGCACATTTAGAATAATGCTTAAATAATTCCTGGGGAAAACAAAAACAAAAAATCAGGCAGCCTAATCAATTTTTTGAGGAGTTATAGTTGGAACTAGGGATGGGGGATTGTTTACTAAACAGTGTCTTCAAGAAATGATCTACGATGATAAACAGTTTTTTGTTTTGTTTTGTTTTGTTTTTGAGTGGAGTCCCACTCTTGTTGCCCAAGCTGGAGTGAAGTGGCATGCTCATCGCCACCATAGCCTCAGCCTGCTAGGCTGCAGCGATACTTCCTCCTCAGCCTTCCAAGAAGCTGAAAGTACAGACGCACACCACCATGCCCGGCTAGTTTTTGTGATTTATTGTAGAAACGAGATCTCACCAAGTTCCCCAGGCTGGTCCCAAACCCGTGGGCTCAGGCAGTCCTCTCGCCTCGGCTTCCTAAAGTGCTGGGATTACAGGCTGACCCACTGTGCCCGGCCAACAGTTTTTGTATTGAAAAAAATAGAACACTTTATACTAAAATCTTATCAATATCTTTGGATAAATTTTAAAAATATATCATTGCTATTTTCTTTTCTCATTTTACAACCACTAATGGTTTATTATAGAATATTCAGAAACTATAGAAAAATGTAGTGCAGGCACATGAGTAGCCCAAATTCCACTACTGAGGAAAATCACTGTTGAGAATTGTGGTTGAACATGTTTTTATTATACAGACCAGTCTCCCCCCTTTCATTCAAATTACTATCCCCAAACCTCTCCTATGTCGACACTCCTGAGCCTTTCTGAATAGATCCCAGTACTTTGCTGCTGTTATTGGTGCCTTTCTCTGACACCGGTTTCCTACACCAGGCTTCATGCTGTGTTTTCTGTTTAGCTTTGAAAAAAGCTAATCTCAGTATTCTGGAACATTTGTTACACTTTTGCTGCCTCTTTTAGGCTGAGCAACCTTGAAGGAAGGAGCCATTCCATGCTCTGAAGGAAAATAGTAGGGAAGAGGGTTCAACCCTGTTGATCTGCTGAGTATTTATGTTATTGTCTGAATTCAGCATATTTTCAGCTAGTTTTTTTTTTCCTGATAAAGCTAGATGTTTTGAATTTTCTCTATGGATTTTTTTTGTTTGTTTTTGGAGATAAAAAGATTAACAGATACAGCCTGTGCTTGTAATCCTTTTTCTAGACAAAAGACAGAATCAAAATAAACTGACCTTCTTCTCCTTTCCCTATCACCATTTTAAAATTATTATTATAGCTTAAAAAGTAAGCAGAAAGATTTTTTGTGTGCATTGTTTTCATGGCCATGTTATGATAATTCACTTTTAGCACAATATTTCCAAGTAATATTCTGAAATGAAAAACATTTTTAAATACTTTGTGATTTTAATATCACCTTTTTTTGCCTTTTTCCATTTTGTCTCTTTAGTTGTCCAGGAATTTCAATCCCTTTGTTTTAAATACTTTAAAAAAAATTATTTACAATAAGATGTAGCTATTACAGGAATAAAGTACTATTATCCTGAAACAGTAAAAATATGTTATTTTTGTATAGTGGTGATTTTCAAGTTCTTTGATTTGACCTTTTTAGTAGTCTTGTAGTGTAGACAAATCAGGGGTTATTTCTTTTTATTAGAGAGGAAACCAACTCAGCTGTTCCATAACTTGTTTCCTTTTCTTGTTAAATATATCTCTGGATTCTTCTAACACACAAACTTTTGAGCTACATTAGTTGTTGGTTATTACAGTGACCTCAAGGCCACATAGCTAGTGAATAGCAAGTCTGAGACTAGAGTCAAATATTTAGTACCCAAGTCCTTTGCTCTTGTCACTGACTTGCCTTTCTATTCAAAAGGATTAAAATAGTTTTTGTTTAGGTGACTAAAGAAAAATAAGAGGTCCTTGACTGGAAAACTTTTACCATAAAGAAAATTCCCTTCCATGTTTGAACAACTTGAAGCTCAAATTTTAGTCTTCTCTATGTGGATATTTCATTTTTCTGGTAGTATTTATTGACGAGACTAATCTTTTCCCATGGCATATTCTTTGCCAAAAATCAGTTGACTGTATATGCATGAGTTCATTTTCAGACTCTGTATTCTGTTCCTTAGGTGTTTATTTTTTGCCAGTATCATGCTAATTTAATTATTATTGCATTGTAGTATTGTTTGAAATTAGGTAATGTGATATCTCCAGTTTCTTTCTTTTTGACTATTTGGGTTTTTGTGTGTGTGTGTGTGCGTGTGTGTGTGTGTGTGTGTGTGTGTGTGTGTGTGTGGTTCCCTATGAATCCTAGGATTGTTTTCTTTATTTCTGTGAAAAATAACGTTGGAACTTTGATAGGAATTACATTGAATCTATAGATCACTTTTGGTAGTATGGACATTTAGCAAATTAATTCTTTTAAACCATGAATTCTTTCCATTTATTTATGTCTTTCATTAATGTTTTATAGTTTTGAGTGTACTCACCTCCTTAGCTAAAT
>CAUYQG010103181.1:0-22948 GCA_963574415.1 Tarsius wallacei
GAGTCTCACTCTGTCACCCAGACTGGAGTGCAGTGGCTGCTCCCGGCCACTGCAGCCTTGACCTGCTGGGCTCCGGCGATCCTTCCGCCTCAGCCTTCCAAGTAGCTGGAACTACAGGCGCGCGCTACCATGCCCGGCTGATTTTTTGATTTATTGTAGAGATGAGGTCTCGCCAAGTTGCCCAGGTGGGTCTCAAACCCACGGGCTCAGGCAGTCCACTCACCTCAGCCTCCCAAGGTGCAGGATTACAGGCTGAGCCACCGAGCCCGGCTTGGTCTAACTTTTAATATTATTGTTTCTCTAAGAATGCAGACCCTCAAGGGGAGGGAGCGAGATGGGGGCACAACCAGTTAGTGGAACACTCAAAACACACACAGCATTTCTCAATGAAGTTCAATGTCTTATATGAGTGTGTTTTGTAGCACTTCCAAATAATTCCAATAGTAACCTCAAAGATCACTGACATAGATATGAAAATAATATGAAAAAGTTTGCAGTGTTGTGAGAATTACCAAAATGTGACATAGAAACATGAAGTGAGCACATGCTGATAGATTTGCTCAATGCAGGATTGCCACAATCTTCAATTTGTAAAAAATGCAATATCTGCGCAGCACAGTGAAGCAAAGTGCAGTAAAACTGGGTCTGCCTGCACTAGGGTTTTCCCAGATCCTGGAAGGGGCTCCTGCAATGAGAGGCTTTGGAGTAAGCTTCCTTTCTGCCTGGTCTATTTGCCTCTGGGAATGTAATTGTCTCTTACACCCCATATAAGGGGGGGGACCTGAGAAAACGGAATTATCTTTTGGAGGATGGGTCCCTTTGTAGTACCAGCTTCCACTTCTAGGTGAGTGTTCTAGAAAACCATTGGCATTCATGGACCAGTTAGCATTGTTGTGAGAGACTGCGTTCAGCTTCAGTGAATTTTTTTCTGGAGATTCTTTCAACACGTTTGTCCATTTCATGATAGGTGATTTGCACGCACAATCTGCTCACACTGGGCTGAGTATTCAACAATTTTTTTACCTAAAATGGGATGACCCCTGTGCTCTACCCTCCCTATTCACCCTGAGTGACTTTTTTTGTTTCCTCGGATGAAAAATGTCCTCAAAGTGAAATATTTTGCCAATGTAGAAGAGGTGAAACAAAAAATGGCAAAAGCACTAAAAGGCATCAAAATGGAAAAGTTCAAAAACTGTTTTGAGCCGTGGAAAAAGCATCTCGATAGGTATATTTCATCAAACGGAGAGTCCTTGGAAGGTGACTGAGATTCAAACATGTAAGAATGAATACACAATTTGTTATAAATAAATTTTTTTGGTTCCCCTCTAATATATAGCTGGATCCTGGAGAACAAGCAGTATGTCATATTGAAATACTCTGTCTTAATTTCTGGCCAGCAGGTTACTCTCAGTGTTTGCCGAATGAGTGAATTCAGTAACTGACCTGCCGGCTAACTTCCAGTGGTTAGTCAAAAGAGACATTTCTCTTGTTTCACTGTTTGGCCTATGACTGGCTCTGGGCAGAGGATAGGAAGCTGTTAGTGACTGATCTGAAAAATCTGTGGGCTCTGCTGCCCTGGGTACTCTGTCAAATCACTTGGGTGCCCATGGTAGTAGCTATTTTCATTCCTGCCCCTCCCCTCTAGGTCTCTCCCTTGGAAACATATTCGCACTATCAGGCATGAAGTAGCTCCGTGTCTCCTTCCAGGTGTTGAACATTCCACTCATGTCAAGAAGCATTCTCAGCGATTTCTTTCACTCATGCCAGCTCTGATTTGACAGCTCCCTGTCTTTTCTCTCTTCTTTCTTTAATAAACTTTGTTAAAAAAAAAAAAAAGCAGCAGCAGCATTCTTTGTGGTTTATAAAATGACTTAGTTGATAGGATTGGTGGTCTTTTCTAAAAGTAGGGGTGGTACATGAAATTGCTTACGTTGCTTATGTCTTGAAAGTTAAAAAATTGAGATCACATTGACAATGAGGCAGTCTACTGAGAATTTTGTGATAGAGCATGCTTAAAACTATTTTTTTACCTCCTGTGAGAAACAAAAAGAATTCTAGAATTCTATGTGAGCATAGAAGTATTTATTTATTCTTCTGAAGGAACTTGACAGAAGTTATCATTCAGCAATGATTTTGGCTCTAGGTATTTGATTGTCACTTGACACAGACATTTAAAACTGAAAAGGCAACCAAATGCTCACATGTTTTAGGAGTGGAATTAAGAGAAACAAATGAAGACCACTGAGTTCCTTTCTACTTACTTGATTTTATGAAGCAGACTTTCAAAATTGTAGAGTGCTCAATACAAAAAGTGAGCATTTTGTAAATGCCACCTATCCATCACCAGCCAATGGTGACAATATTAAAAAGAATACCAGAAAAAGTTGTGCCACATACTTCTCTATTCTCCCCAAGTTAAAACATAAATATATTTAAAAACAGCCACAGGTATAACGTAGGCATCTCAGAAGTTTTTAGAAATCAATCCGTTTCATAACTTGAAAGAAAGCTAAGGGACAGATTTGTTCTTCTCTGTTTTCTTTATATAAAATCCGTCATATATCTAGGAATACTTTTAGCATGAATCCAACTATGTGTCCTATGAAACAAGGCCGATGTCATTAAACAAATTGAAATGCAGGAAGTAGCTGACTGCCAGCCACAGGTTGGGATAGCTGAGGGTAGACAGGAGGACCTTAGTCTCTCCCCCAATTAACCTCTCATTCTTCCTCTGACATTGTTTTTTTCCCTTTTCTTCTCAGTCTTCTATAAGATTTCTTAGTTATTATCCTGCATGAAATAGATATTTTGACATTTATTTGTCTGCTTATACAAAGTAATGCTACTGGTCTATGACTCCTTTTCATTTTCAAATTGTTCTAACTCTTTTAGATCTTGGCTTAATGATATCTGAATTTTATTTTACGTACTGGAAATGGTTTTTCAATGAGTTTTACTAATGTCTCTTGAGTTTTACTAATGCCCTAATATAGTAGACACTAAAATATTGTACTTTAGACAAATTAATTTTAATTTTTTTTGGTATGAATATAAACAGCATTTCTTCACTTATATAGTTATTGCTCCCTCCCAGAGGCAGAGTTGCAAGCTGTAATCATGTCAGGAGATACCATAAACAGTACTAGAGAGCTCATATTTATCCAAAACTGTAGAGTTCAGGGATCTGTTTATTCTATGGTCAATCAGCAGTATATCTTTTTTTTTTTTTTTTTTTTTGAGTTGGAGTCTCACTCTGTCACCCAGACTGGAGTGCAGTGGCCGCTCCCGGCCACCGCAGCCTTGACCTGCTGGGCTCCGGCGAGCCTTCCGCCTCAGCCTTCCAAGTAGCTGGAACTACAGGCGCGTGCTACCACACCCAGCTAATTTTTTGATTTATTGTAGAGATGAGGTCTCGCTTGCCCAGGCGGGTCTCGAACCTGCGGGCTCAGGCAATCCACTCACCTCAGCCTCCCAAAGGCGCTGGATTACAGGCTGAGCCACCGAGCCTGGCTAGCAGTATATCTTAAGTTTGAACTTTCACTATTACACATTGAATGCCTTCATTGAAGTTGAGAATTCAATTTCATCTGTCAAATAAGGAAATACTTGCTGCCTCTTCTAGTTGATTCTTAAATGCCACAGATAACAGTGTGAAAATGTTCTAAAACTTTTCACATTCCCAAGTAAAATGATAGTTTTGTGATAAATTACAGAAATTTACTAGATATTGTCTCACCTTCATCTTAATTCTTTTTATTCAGAACTCTTGGGTCTCTGACACTGAGGCTTGTATTAAACCTTACTGCCATCAATCTGAATGTGTTTTCATGCACGTCTTCCATCTCAGATTATTATAATGCCCTTGCCATCTTAGCTGAGCATTTATCATGCACTGTGGCTGTTTGAGGGCAGACAGCATAACTAGCACAAGTTTCTTTTTCCTTCATGTTTTATGGATAGAAGATTTGTTCTTTTCACAGATCTTAGCGAACTCAGCATATATTTGTTTTCACCATTTCACTTAAAGGAAGCACTTTACAGCTTGTCTGTGGCATATCCAATTGCCAGCATCACTACTCTAGGGCCATTATTAGGTACAGTGAGGGTGACTTAAGCAGAAGCACTGGCATACCACAGTAGTTGATAGCTTAGACAGCCACAGTGTGACTAAAGAATCAGGAGCGTCTGCAGCATGGGGATGCTGGACAAAGGATTTTGGTTCTGGGCAGGATGGAGAGGTATGGTGCAAGATTTCATCACACTACTCAAAGTGGTATGCAATTTAAAACTTATGAATTGTTTATTCCTGGAATTTCCCATTTAACATTTTGGGACCATGGTTAACTGAGGGTAACTGCAAGTATGGAGGTGAAACTGCAGGTTAGGTGGTACAATAGTAGATATTTGTCTTCATTTGACTCAGCTACTCATTTTTGTCATTTTAATTTAGGTTCTCTAATTATTCTCCTTAATTTGCTCTGCTCTCATAATTCATGGATTTGAATGAAGCTGTGATATTTAGAAGACAGTGTTTTCTAGCAACATCATGGTGTTGAGCAAAATATTTTGTGCAAACTTTGGAATCAGACAACTTTAAATTTAAATGTGAGATCTACCACTTAATAATTAGCTGAATGACCTCATTTAATTACTTAACCTTAATCACATTGAGTTTCTTTTAGTCTATCTAAAATGGGAGTACAACCTACTTCATAGGACTGATATAAGGATTAGTGCCTGACACGTTACTCACTCACAAAATGTTAGCTGTATATATTTAAAAATTGAATTTAATATATTAAAAATAATTGACTTTTAATTTTTCTTGTGTACAGTTTTATAAATTTAAACATATACATAGATTTATATAATCATCAACCAAACTCAGGAGGATGGCACTTTCCCTTGTATTTCTTCATAGTCATACCCTTGGTCCACCCCTCTTCTGGCAGTGACTGATCTGTTCTTAATCACTATAGTTCTGTCTTTTCCAAAATGTCATGTAAATGGAATCATATAGTGCTTCACCTTTTGAGACTTGTGTCACTCAGCATAGTAACTTTGAGATTCGCCCGAGTTGTTGAGTGTTATCAATTGTTTTCTCCTTATTGCTAAGCAATATTGTGTTGTGTGGATGTACTACAGTTTATCCGATCACCCCCTAAAGCGTAATTGAAATATTTCCAGTTTGGGGGAAATTATAAATAATATTAATGCTATTTTAAATACTACTCTAAAATGAGAGGCTTCTCTTCACGGAAATACTGGGTCATTATTACTTTAACTGGTATTTTTATGTGTTGATTGATTTTGTCTAATGTTTTTGTCTCTTTGATGAGATTTGAGAGATAAACTAAAACTCATCTCTGATAGAGATCTGAGACTTCTGAGTCCATTTAAGACTTATCATAAGATGTATTTATATATATGAAAATGTCATCTATTGCATACTTATCCTACTATCTTCAATTTCACAGACATGTATTTTATTTACTGTTTCAAATTTTAAGATGGAATTGTTTGGTGGCATAGTTTGCCATGCATTTATTAAGATTCTTATATCTCATTCAGTATTTGGCACATTAAGGATATATTAAATATTCATTTAACAAATAAAGATTGAACAAATGAATATTTCAGAAGCACTGTAATGTCTCTAACGATATTAGTGTTGATTCATGGTAAGGTAATGTGTATAAGGGAGTACTTATCATTATGTTAAAAATATAGTTCTTTATATCAATTGGAAACTGTGGTCTTGAGAATAATTATATATTGCTTACCACAGAAATTGAGTCATTTTCTGTATCCCAGGGTACATTGTTTAAAGGTAGGTTTTATTTTGCTCTACTTTAGCCCTGTTACAGTTGATAAGAACATGGTAAAGAAATGAATGCAATTTAAAGTAAGGCATAATATTTATGATTATGTGTTGGAATTTTTCTCTAATGATTTTGTTTAGATATATGATAGAGGAAAAACAAATGACCTATACTAAAGCCTCAGAAACTCTCATGTTAACCTCACTCTTTTATCCATTTGTGAAAATTACTTTTTGGAAATATAAAAGCTGCTTATAACTTGTCCTTGCATTCTTAACTTACGACATGGAGTTATACCAATAATTGCTTTTGTATTTCCAGCAGAAATACTTCTATAATGTAAAGTTTTATGTCTGATGATACTGGAAGTTTCTTTGATCTAAGTCAGTAAAAACAGGGGAGAAAGGAGCCTTTTTTTGATTTGTACATATCTTTGGGAATAATGTGACTCAAAATTAGAGAGAGAACTTGGAGATGAAACATATACATAGTCTTTTAAAGTTGTTTTGAAGGAGAGGGGATAAGAAATGGTCTCTGGACAGTGAGGTGTTTGCTTTTGTTTTTGTTTTTAACATGGGACTAGGGAGAAACTTTGTAGGCTTATAGGAAATACTTTAACAGAGGAAGAAGTCATTGATGGAGTTGTGGCCTTGACCAGGTGAGAGAACAGGCAATAGTGCAAAAATAAGGAACTGGCCTTAGACAGGAGGGAATACTATTTGAGATACTATTTGAAAATGTTTTTGTTGTATAAGGCTGGATAAGTTAAATTGTTAAATACAAGGAAATGATATTTTCGCAGATTTTTTTCTTTATTTACAGCTTCACCCAGTTTCTTTGGAGATTTCTTCCTTCTGTAAATTAGAGAATCTTTTGATAGGTCACTTTTATCTTGTTCAGTGTCTTTAAATGTAAATAGAGCAGCAGTCGACTGAGAAAATGAATTTACTAAGCTTCCTATTTTAAAGCCAATGATCTTATATATATTAAATATGCTCAAATACATTTAATTTTATGATAAAAATAATTAAAATATTAAACTAAATAACTTTAGATAAAACATATGCATTTAGGCCAGGTGCAGTGGCTCAAGCCTGTAATTCCAGCACTTTGGGAGGTTGAGGTGAGGGGATTGCCTGAGAATAAGGATTTGAGAACAGCCTAGGCAACTTGGTGAGACTTTGTCTCTACAATAAATAAAAAAATTAGCCAGGCATGGTAGCATGTACCTGTAGTTTTGGCAACTTGGAAGGCTGAGGTGGAAGAATCACCTGAGTGCAGCAGGTCAACGCTGGAGTGGCCATGAGCGTGCCACTGCACTCCAGCCTGGGCGAAGAAGTGAGACTCCAAATAGAAAAATATATATATATGCATTTTATGTTTCTATGTAGGTGCAAATAAAACTTGGGACTTCAAAATAACTATTTATTGGATGTTAATAAAGTTGTAGAGATTATAGCAGGTATAATAAAAGATAGCAAATAAGAGTGCTGTAGAGGTATTGAGAATGTGTTAGTTAACCTCTGAAGACTCACATATTTATACCCTAACCTGTGACCTTAAACATTGGAATGCTAAAGATCTATTTTATGAACTGTCAGAGCACTACATAGCATCTGAAAAATACAGTGTTCACTCCTGAGAGAATATAAAAAAATCAAGTAACATCTTAGTACTATGACAAAAAATAGTTTTGATGTCTGTACCCTCTGAAAGGGTGTCTGGAAGCCCTGCGTTCAATGAACCACACAGTGAGAATTGCTGTTACAAAACTGATGAATTTGAATGAAAGGTTGGACTTTCACCTAGGGCTAAAAGAGGAAAACAGCAAATCCTTCTCCCTCGAAAGCAATTATGAAGTGGAAAAAATTGACAAAACAGCCATTTCAGTGCTCTGGAAATCAATAAAAGGCATACAACAATCCAAGAATCATTTATACCTTAAAAGCTGCTGACCTTCAGTAAGAACAATGGTGTTCATTTGTGGTATGGTGCCCTGGAGTGGCTTCCATTACCCCCGTCTTCTAGTCAGTTAGTGCAGAGGTTCTGACAACTTTTCTCCTACAGGTACTCACTTAACTTGGAGCGATGGGCAATAACCCCATTTCCCATTCAATGGCATTTGGGGTTGGCAACTGCGAGGAGAGACCGCTAGTAGTGCTACTCCACTGGGCTGAGGTTTCAGTCAAGATTTGGATAAACCTGTTCCTGGTTAAGGACATGTACATGTGCAGTGAAGACTGGAGAAGGCCCTCATCTCTTCATAGATTCCACTGGTCAACCCATAGATAGACCTTTGGTGGAATGTGAAACCAAGCAGACCTGGAAATGGTCTGAACTTTGGATGTGCTCCCCTACTGACAGACAGATCCATCATCAGAGGATGAAAGATGAACCACTTTATGCCAAAAATTAGACACTTAAATGAAAGGGACAGATTTCTAGAAAGATACAAATCACCAAAAACAACAGCAAATATAAACCTGAACAAGCGTACCACACCTTCGCACAACAAAAAGCTTGGCACCAGATCTCTGTACTGGTGATTTTTATCAAATATTTAAAAGTCACAAACTTTTTCAGAAAATAAAGGAGAAAAAGCTACCTAACTCATTCAAAACCAACTAAGATATCACAAGTACATAATTAGTATCCCTTATGAATGTAGATTCAGTAATCTGTTAAAAAATTAACAAATCAAACTTTGTCACATGTAAAAAAGATGTCACTGTATAACTGAGTGAGTTTTATCTAAAAAATGCAGTTGGTTTAATGTCAGTAAGTCACTTAGTGTAATAGACCATATTAATAAAAGTACAAAACAATTCAATGAATATAGAAAAGTATTTGACAGAACATAACATTCATGATAAAAATACTCAGCAAAGTAGAAGGGTACCTGTTAACTTGGATAATAAGGCAAAAAGGTATTCAGATTTAAATGGAATAACTGAAACTGTCTTATTATATTATTATGATTATGATTATTACAAATTACATGATCCTATATGTAGAAAATTTCAAATACTTTAGAAAAAACTAAAATTAATGAATAAATTAACAAGGTCTCAGAATACATGATCAATATACAGAATCAATTGTATTTCTGTGTACAAAAAGAACAATCTGAAAGAAATTAAGAAAATAATTTCATTCACAATAGCATTAAAAAATAAAATAGGAACACATTTAGCAAATTAAATGCAAAATTGATACACTGAAAAGTACAAAAACATTACTGAGAGAAATTTTAAAAAACCAAAATGAGCCGGGCTCGGTGGCTCAGCTTGTAATCCTGCGCTTTGGGAGGCTGAGGTGAGTGCCTGAGCCCGAGGGTTAGAGACCCGCCTGGGCAACTTGGCGAGACCTCATCTCTACAATAAATCAAAAAATTAGCTGGGCGTGGTAGCGCGCACCTGTAGTTCCAGCTACTTGGAAAGCTGAGGTGGAAGGATCGCCGGAGCCCAGCAGGTCGAGGCTGCGGTGGCCGGGAGCGGCCACTGCCCTCCAGTCTGGGTGACAGAGTGAGACTCCAACTCAAAAAAAAAAAAAATACCCAAAATGAATGGAGACAAATGTCATGTTCGTGACCTGGAAAATTCAATATTGTCAAGATGACAATTCTGCCCAAATTTGTTTGTAAGTTCAGTGCACTTCTTATCCAAATCTCAGCAGGTCTTTTTGTAGAAACAGAACTTCTGATTATAAAATGCATAGGGAAATGCAAAGGACTTAGGAAAGCCATAAAAATATTTCTAACTGAAGTTCAGTGTTGAGTATTTCCATTATGTGATTTCAAAACTTATTGTACAGATGCTGTATGTAAGATCATTTAGTACTGCCACGAAGATAGGCATATGGGTCAATGAAATAGAATAGAGAGTCCAGAAATAAATCCTTACGTGGTCAGCCCACTTTCAATAATGATGCCAGACAACTCATTTGGGGAAGAGATAGTTGATAAGGAACAATCAGATATTTGCATGTTTTAAAAAAAGAAGAAAACTCTATATATCTTTCTCTTACATCATAAGCTAAAATTAATTTAATATGGATTATATGCCATACTGTAGGAGCTAGATTATAAAACTTCTAGAAAAAAATCATGTTCTTGGGTGGGTAAAGTTCTTATATATGACACCAAAAACATGATTTATAAAATTAAAAAAATCCATACAATCCATACAATTAAAAAAAATGGAAAACTGAACTCCACTAAGGACTTGTATCCAGAATATATAAAGAACTCTTAAAACAAAATAAGACAACCTAATTTTTATTCATTTATTTTTATTTATTTATTTTTAATTATTTTTCAAGTGGGATAAAAATAATTTGGCTATGCTATCAATATCATTGTGAGTGTGAAATTACTTCCTATTCCTATTTAGAAATGGAAAAAAAATTAAAACATATTTGATACATTAAAAAGTATTTTGTAATGACCTTAGTCATTGTTATTACCAGTATAAGGTCAAGCAAGTATCTGCAGATGCACAAAGATGATGTCATGATTCCTCAATGCGTGTCACTCACAGATACACCAATATCCAGAGCTATAGGTCTCTTTATACCCAGGGGCTAATTGGGCTGCACCTTATTCTTGGTTTGGAGACTACATATTCTAACCAGTATTCTGCTATGGACAACCCAATTTTTAAAAAGGCAACATATTTGAATATGAATTATCTCAAAGAAAATATATAAATGGCCAATAAAGGATGCTTAATATTATTAATTATTAGGGAAATGCAATGAGGTACTATTCTACATTCACAGAATTATACTAAAAGAAACAGACATTAACAAGTGGTGGTGAGAGTATGGTTAAATGGCAATCCTTATGCATTATTTTTGGGAAAGTAAAATGGTACAGTTACTCTGGAAAATAATTTGTCAGTTTATTAAAAGTCTATACTTATCATATAACTCATCAGTTTACTATTGAGAATCTTCCCAAGAGAGGAAAACAAGTATGCATAGAGACATGTGTGAGAATCTTCATAGCAGGATTATTCAGTATAGCTCCAAACTGAAAACAACTTAAATGTCTACTAGCTGGTAAAGATAAAATAAATGTGTTTGTTCATATAATGTGATACTATTTGCAACCATCATTGGACTAATAGTGGATTTCTCAGCAGAAACCTTACAAGCCAGGAGAGAATAGGATGATATACTCAAAGTGTTGAAATTAAAAAAAAAATCTGCCAGCCAACATATTACTTTCAGCAAAATTATCTCTCATAAATGAAGGAGAAATAAGGTTTTTCCCAGACAAGCAAAAGCCAAGGGAATTCATCACCACTAGACTGGACCTACAAGAAATGCTCATGGGAATCCTAAACCTGTAAGTAAATGGATGACATTTACCATCATGAAAACACACACACACAAATAAAACTCACTGGTAAAGCAAACATACAAATGAGGAAGAGAAAGGACTCAAATGGAACCACTAAATAAAACCAACACATACAATGACAAACAATAAGAGAAAAAAAAGTAACATAGAAAATTCAAAACATTTAACAATATAACAGGAACAAAATTTCACATACCAATAACAACTTTGACTGTAAATGGATTAAATTTTCCACTTAAAAGATATAGACTGGCCGAATAGACTTTTTAAAATGTTCCAACTGTATGCTGCCCACAACAAATATGCTTTACCTGCAAAGACACATATAGACTAAAAATAAAGAGATGGAAAAAGATATATTTTTTGCAAATAGAAACCAAAAACTAGCCAGAATAGCCATATTTGTCAGATAAAACAAATTTTAAGTCAAAAACAGTTAAAAAACAAAAGACAAAGAAGGGTCATTATATAATGATAAAGAGCTCCGTTCAGCGAGAGGATATAACAATTGGATTAGCCAGATTTATAAACCAAATATTACTAGAGCTAAAGAGAAAGGTAAACTCCAATACACTAATAATGAGGGACATGAATGCCTTATTGTCAGCATTTGTCAGATCCTCTAGACAGAAAATTAGCAAATAGACATTATATTTAAACTGGACTTCAGAGCAAATGGACATAACAAACATTTACAGAGCATTTTATCCAACAACTGCAGAACACACATTTTCTCATCAGCCCATGGAGTATTCTCCAGGATAGACCATATGTTAAGCCATAAAACACACTTCAAAAAGTGTAAAAAATTGGAATTATATCAAGTGTTTTCTCAGACTACAATAGAATAAAACTAGAAATTAGTACCAAGATTTGGAAACTATACAAATGCATGTAAATTAAACAACATGCTTCTGAGAAGCAACCATTAGACCAATAAGAAAATTAAGATGGAAATTAAAAACAATATTTGAAACACATGAAAATGGCACTCAACATACCAAAACATGTGGTATATAGGAAAGCATTGATAAGAGGGTGGTTTATAGTAATAAACACCTACATCAAAAAAGTAGAGAGATTTCAAATAACCTTCAGTGCACCTCAAGGAACTGGAAAAGCAAGAACAAACCACTCAAAATTCATAGAAGGAAAGAAGGATAAAGATCACCACAGACCTAACTGAACCAGAGACTTTGAAAAAACAAACAAAAACAAAACAGCCGGGCATGATGGTACATGCCTATAGTTCCAGCTACTTGGAAGGCTGAGGTGGAAAGATCACCTGAGCTCAGTAGGTCTAGGCTGTGGTGGCCATGAGTGTGCCATTGCACTCCAGCCTGGATGACAGAGTGAGACTCTGACTCAAAAAAAAAAAAAGCAATGTTATTTTAAGGCCTGGCACAGTGGCTCACACCTATAATCCCAGCACTCTGGGAGGCCAAGGTGAGAGGATCAACCTGGGCAGCTTGGTGAGACCTCATCTCTCCAACAAATAAAAAAATTAACTGGGCATGGTGGCACATGCCTGTAGTTCCAGCTACTTGGAAGGCTGAGGCAGAAGGATCAGCTAAACCCAGTAGGTCGAGGCTGTAGTGGCCGTGAGCTTGCCACTGCGCTCTAGCCTGGGCAACAGAGTGAGACTGGGACTCAGAAAACAAACAAACAAACAAAAACAACCACACACACACACACAAAAACAAAACCCCAAAGGATCAATAAAATGAAAACTTGGTTGTTTAAAAATATCAACAGCATTGATACACCACTAGCTAGAATAACAAAACAAAACAAGAAAATAGTGAAGATCCAAATAAAATCAGAAATGAAAATGGAGACATTACAACTGATACCACAGAAATACAAAAGCTTATCAAAGATTGTTATAAACAGCTATATTCTAACAAACTGGAAAACCTAGAAGAAATGGATAAAAACCTGCATACATGTAACCTACCAAGGTTAAATTAGGAAGAAACAGAAAACCAGAACAGACCAGTAATTGCATTCATAATAAAACATCTCCCAAAAGGAAAAGCTCAGGACTAGATGGATTAATTGCTAAATTCTACAAAAAGTTAAAAAAAAAGAACTAATAACAGTTCTCCTCAAAATAGGACAATAAATTGAAGCAAAGTGAATTCTCCTTAATTCATTCTATAAGGCCAGCATTACCCTAATACTAAAACCAGGCAAGAACACGACAAAACAAAAACGACAACCAAACAAACAAAAGCTATAGGTCAATATTTCTCATGAACAGAGACACATAATTATTACAGTATAGCAAAATACTAATAAATTGAATTCAACAGCACATCATAAAGAAAATGTACCATGGATCAAGTGTGATTTTTACCGGGGATGTAAAGATGCTTCAACATATGCAAACCAATAAATGTGATACATCAAATCACCTGAATGAAGGACAAGAACCATATGATTATCTCAATAAGCACAGCAAAAGAACTTGATAAAATTTAATACTTGTTTATGATAAAAATTCTTAGCAAACTAGACATAGACAGGACATACCTCAAGATAATAAAGGCCATGTATGACAAACTCACAGCTAATATTATACCAAATGTGGAAAAGTTGAAAGCCTTTCCTCTAAGAACTGAAACAAGAGAAGAATACCTACAACTTCTTTTCAACATAGTACTGAAAATCCTAGCCAGACTAGTCAAGCAAGAGAAAGAAACAAAAGGCATCTAAACTGGAAAAGAGGAAGTCAAATTGTCCTTCTTTGCAGATGGCATTATTTATATTTAGAAAAACCAAGACTCCACCAAAAACTCAGAGTTGATAAGCAAGTACAGTGTAGTTGCAGGACAGAAAATCAATACACAAAAATTAGTGTTTCTATACACCAATGATAAAAATAGCTGAAGAAGAAATCAAGAAGGTTATACCATTAACAATAGCTACAAAAAAGTTAAGTATCTAGGAATAAATGTAACCAAGGAGGAGAAAGATCTACAAGGAAAACTACAAAACACTGATGAAAGACGTTGTAGAGGATACAAACAAATTGCATGCTCATGGATTGGAAAATTAATATTGTTAAAATGACCAAACTGCCAGCAATATGCAGATTCAATGCAATCCCTATCAAAATACTAATGTCATTTTTCACAAATACATCCTAAAATTTGTATGGAACCAAAAATTATCCAAAGTAATCCCGAGCAAAAAGAACAAAGCTGGAAGCATCACATTGCCTGACTTTACATTATATTACAACATACCAAGATTGAATTACACTATTGGATTACTTTGGAGAATAGTTTGGCAATTTCTTAAAAGTTTAACAGATACCTAGATATCTAGTCTATGGGTGGGAGCTGGGAATTAATGTAATATTATACTACAAGACTGTTGTAACCAAAACAGCAACTAATTTTTGGTATTGGTATAAAAATAGACACTTAGTCCAATGGAATGGAATAGACAATCCAGAAATAAATCCATATTTTTACAGCAAACTGATCTTTTACAAAGGTGCCAAGAACATATTCTGGGAAGAGACAACCCTCTTCAATAAATGATGTTGGGAAAATTAGATATCCGTATACAGAAGAATAAAATAACCAGAAGAAAGGACTGGAAATGTTACCAACACATGGAAATAATAAATACTCAACTTGTGGATACCCCAAATACTCTGGCATGATCATTACTCATTTCATGCATATGAAACATTCTCATATGTACCCCATAAATATGTAAAATATGATGTCAATAAAAGTAAACAAAAATAAAAAGAAATGAAATATGTACATATATGCCAACATGGATGAACCTCAGTAAAATTGTGCTGAGTTAAAGAAACCAGATGTAATTAACATATTTTGTTATTCCATTTATGTGACATGTCCAAAGAAAGTACATCTGTGAAGATGGAAGGTGCACATCACTGATATCTGGGCAATGGATGGGATCATGACAGTAGCAGTCTCATGACTCGTGCATGTAAGGAGAAAGTGAACTTTATAAATATTATGCTACCTTATTTAATCCTCACCACAGACCTAAGAAATAGGAAGTCAGTAAACTTTGTCCTTTGGTTTCTAAAGTTCAGGCTCCTTATTCTGTACCACTGTGCCTTCTCCATGCGAGGAAGTAAAGGCATTTGAGTACTGAAAAGTCATTTTACTCCAAGCCAAACTCCCACTTTCCTCGGATGCAGGAACAAAGACAGCAGGATCCATTTTCCTCTGAATAACTTCCACCCAGGTTGGGAGCCTTGTGTTACTACTCAGCATGTCTGAGTCACAGCCAAGCATGTTGGGATATAAGACAAAATTTCAATCTCAGTGTGAAATAGAAGAGCTAGGTAGAGAAATTGAGAGAAAAATCTAGTTGCGAGGTATCAGGGATATCAGGTAGTTTCATCCATCCACAACTCTTTCCAGGATTACCAGATGGTTCTTTTTAACAGCATAAATTCTAAACCTTAACTACTAAATGGGCTAAGATTGTTAATACCTCCTGAGCAGGTGATCACTGACTAGAATAAAAACAGAGGCAGAGCATCCAGAGCAGAAGCATCAGAGACTGCAGTGGAAAGGCATATAGGGCTGAGAGAGAAATCTTGGGTTACTAAGACAGTATTTAAAGTGAACTAGAATAAAACAGATAAACTAACGTGTTATAACTGTCTAGTACAAATAAAAGGGCTATGAACACAGGGATCATTTTATAACTTTTTGAATGACAAGGCACACTCTCTTAACTTTAGCTTACAAGATATTTGGAATCAAGTCTAAAGGCGAAATTTTCCTAAGATTGTATGCCTCTTGATCAGAGCTGTATTCTCAATAGCAGTAATGATTCTTTTCCCCATATCAGACAATACATTTTTGCTTGGAAATGATAATATGTTGGATGTGCTCCCAAATGCTTCTTTAGCCAGTATTACTGTTCATGTATACTTACTGACTATATTATACAGACCCTCCTCTGGGTGAAAGGAATCTCTGTCACATTTTTCTTTTAGGGAATAGTCAATATATTTAAAATAGGGAGAATATTAAAGATATAAATGCCAAAATATTTATCATAACATTCCTTATAGAAACAGAATACTGGGGCACATAGCATCAATAAGGGTACCTGATATCAAACCAAGTGAAGTGGGGGCCAAAGGGAGAGCCAAACTTTACCTGTACGATGACCATTTGTATACCTAATCCTGGATTGTACCTCACATCTTTAAAATAAACTAAGAAAAAAGAAAAAAAAAGAAGCAGAATACTGAAATCAGTCTAATTCCATCAAAAGGGGGATATTGAATAAATGGTGACATACATATTTTATGGAAATGTTATGTATATATCCAAAAGACTGAGTTGGAACGCTATTGTCCAGATGAATGTCAGTGAAATCCTAAGTGGCAAAATTAAGCTGGAGTATAACATGTATAGTACAATACCATTTTAGTGGGGAAAAAACCAACAAAAACATTTACTTGGTTATGTTTATATAAGAATGGAAAGAAGTGGGAAAAGATATCTGCCTGACAGGAGCATTGGTTCCATGCATTGGTTACCACGGGAGGCAGTGTGGAGTTCAAAAATAGAATTGAAAAGTGAGAGGAGTAACATTATTCCTTTTTTCTGTATATAGTTAGTATTGTTTTATTGGTTGTATTTATGCCATGTGAATGCATTTTACTTTTAGAATATTTGAAGAAGAATTTTGTGTTTTTTTCATAAAATTCAGAATTTAAAATGCTTTTTATACTGACCAACTTTGAAATGCAAACAAATTATAGCTTGATTATTATAATATCAAACTGGAGTTTATGTCATCCCTCTGAAATTATGTACATTTGTTAATGCGCATTTATTTTTCTGAAAGAAGGTCCATAGCTTTGCCTCAAAAGAATTTGGGACTTCAATATAGTCATGAACAATTCTTAGAGAAAATGTGAGGTAAATTCTTTTACAAACCTACATTTTAAGACTTTTGTCTAGAATATGTCCACTTTAGTAATGATGAAGGAGAAGAAATGTGGACATACCTGTCATGGGCATGGTCCCACCAGGTCATCACAACCCACCTTCCATTCCAGCTCCATCCTTAGTTTTTCCAGATGACCCACCTTGGTTTCTGGGTTTGTCTATATCCTGTCCCTAATGCACATGAATACATTCACTGTGGGGTTAAACACTTGTGCCTGTCTAATGAGTAAAGCAGAAATTTTGATCACTTCTGAGACTCTTATGTGATGGCCATAGTGGCCTCTAGGGATTGTGTTCTTGCACAGAGTGATTTTGCTGTGCCCTAATTCTAATTGCCAGACTGTTGACTCCTTTAAAGATGTTAGAACCCTGATTCTTCTGTCTTGTACTTTCCAACTAAACTACTATGGCTGTAGTCCTGCCAGATTCTATTTCCGAAGGGCTTGTCACTACCCTGTGTCCCCTTGCTTGTTCATATTCTTGATATGGCATTGCCTTGTATTTGGAACTCTCATTATCTTTGCTCATTGAAACTTGAACTCCCTCTAGAATTTCCTCAGATATGATTCTTTTTGGTTCTTGAATATTGAGTGTAAATGAACTGAATCTAGCATTTTTGTGGATAGGCTGGGTTTGTGAATGAGTAGCTGCAGTCCTATCCTGGTTTCTCCATAGTCCTGGTACATTGCCTTTTCCACTTCTTTCCACCAGATATCCAGTGCAGACTGAAAGGTCCTGCCACTTGCCAGGAGCCATCCTTTATGTGGCAGTGAGAACATATAGCCAGGGCATGTGGTGACCCAGGTGATGGTCTCAACTAGCAGTCATCTGAGAGCCTCTAGTTTTAATTGGTTATTTATGGTATATATAAGTAAGGAACAACTACTGGATGCCCAAGCAGGAAGTTAGGCTCAGAAACTACAGCACTGAACAAAATAGACCTGTCCATTTGTCTCATGGAATGTAGTTTACCCATTTTAGTGAGGAAGGAGATTCTCAAACATATAGCTAGAATGGAGTTCCTGGACCCCTGGGCTTGTTTTGCCTGGATGTATCTTATCTTAGGTTGTTCTCAGACCTATGATTTAGAATCTTCTTTTTTCTTCTTAACTGTGCATAAAATAAAAAGGAGAGTAACAGGAAGTAGAATCACGTCGACAGTGTTGTTTGTGCTGCGTTCCTTAGAATTCTAGACTTCTGTAGGAGTGCTTCAGGAGTTTCAGAAATGTTTAAGTTTATTTTAACTATTTAAAACTATAATAAGCCACAGGCATATTTAAGTGCACCAAATTTCAATACATTGCAGCCCACCAAGGAATTATCTTTGAGTTGCCCGTTCAACTCATTTTTATGCAGACTGCAGGCAAAGCTTTCAGTGATCCATCTGCATATTTATTTGAACTTCTTTAAAGTGTGCCATATTAGTAAAGTTTAGCTCTGTGTTTATCCTTTTTATTTTAAAATTGGATCAGTGCATATTTAAAGCCAAGAAAGTTACAATAGCTGATTTATTGTATGTTTGGGTGTTTCTTGTTATAAGAAATATAAGTAGTTATATATTTAGTGAATATAAGTAGTTATATATTTAGTGAATTGAAAAAAAATTGAAAATACATCGAGCCATTTTGAGCTAGAGTCTTTAATTTGTAAGGCAATGTATAAAACAAGCAAACAACAACACCTTTCAAAGTAATATTTTTACCTTTTGAGCCTTGTTATCTATGTGAATCAGTATGGGTTTCTGAAAATAAAAATCAATCAGTAGGTCTGATTCTGAGGCTGACATAAGACTACCGATGTCCTCTATTAAAGCATTCAGTCTCAAAATTTTTTCTTAAAGCAACATCTTTTGTTATCATTGCTGACTTTATGATGAGATATTTCATAATTTTTTAAAAAGTAAATTTTTACTAATAAAACATATTAGTTAGAGTTTGGTTTTAGTTAATAGAAAGCAATATTTAAGCTATTTTATTCTGAAAGAAACAGGCTAGGCAACTTACAAAATCATTAGAAGGACTAGAGGGATCCATTCAAGGTAGAAGTACCAGGTAAAGCTTTCAGGCCTCAGAATCTCACCTCCTTGACTGTAACCCCAAAGTTGCTCCTTGACTGTGGGCAGCCCTGGGGCCAGGCATCTGTTGCTGTGGATCTGCACTGCCTCTGTACCATCTTCCCCTGCAGAATGGAGCCTCACACCCTACCCATAACTATCCCCAACCAACTTCTGTCATCTCAGAAAGTTCCCGTGCTCCTCTCTGCAGTTCATATTCCCTCCTCTACCCACCTCTAGCTTCTGGCAACCTCTCATCTGCCTTTTGTCACTGTAGTTTATAGAATTTCATATAAATGCACTTAGTATGTGGTTGTTTGTGTCTGTTGTGAGATTTATGTGATTGTGTGTATCAGTACTTTGTTCATTTCCATTGCTCAGTAGCATTCCATTATTTAGATACACAATACTTTTAGTGATGTATTAGAACATTCCTGTTGTTTCACATTCTTTTCTTTTAATTTTATCCATTCTAATGGGTCAGTGATGATATCTCATCATAGTTATAATTTGGATTTCCCAAATGGCTAAAGATGTTGAACATTTTTATGAATTTATTTTTCATTTATATATATTCATTTGTGAAGAATCTATTTGAATCTTTTGCCCATTTGTAACTTGGGATATTTGTCATCTTAAATTCAGTTGTAAGAGTATTATATATTTTTTAGATATAAGTTTCTTATCAGATATATATTTTGAAAATACTTTCTTCTAGACTGTAGCTTTTCTTCCTTTCTTTTTTTAATGATGTCTGTTGAAGAGCCAAAGTGTTTACATTTGATAAAATCTGTTTTATAAATTTTTTATAATTTGTGCTTTTTATGTCTGCTCCATGGAATCTTTGCCTAATTCAAAATTTTCTTCTTTGTTTTCTTATACGTTTTATAGTTTTCACTCTCATGTATAGGTCTATTCATAAAGTTAATCTTTACATCTGGTGTGAGGTAAGGATTAAGGTTAATTTTCTTTTATAAATGTCAATTTCTTCTAGCACCACTTGTTGAAATAGATTATCCTTTTTTCAGTGAATCACTTTGGTACTTTTCCCTAGAATCACTTATAGTGTATACCTATTTCTGGATTCTCCTTTAGTTCATTGATTTACACGTCTCTCCTTATGTCAGTACCACACTGTTTTGATTAATACAGCTTTATAGAAAGTGTTGGAATGTAGTATAATTTCTACAACTTCCTTATTTTAAAAAATTGACTTGACTTTTTTGGGTTATTTGCATTATCATATAAATTTTATAGTCAACTTGTCAAGTTCTACAAAAATTGACTTGGCTTTTTTGGGTTATTTGCATTACCATATAAATTTTGTAGTCAGCTTGTCAAGTTCTACAAATAACCTGCAGAGGTTTCACGTGGCCTGTATTGACTCTCTAGATCAATTTGGGGAAAATTGACAATTCTGATCCTTGAACAGGATATATTTCCTCATTTATTTAGGACTTTAATTTCTCTGACCTTGTTTCTTGTGATCATACTTAGCTTAAACATTTATTCTAGTAGTTTTTAATGCAGATTTCTTAGGACTTTTTGCATAGGTGATCATGTCATCTGTGAATAAAGAGTTATTTGATTTCCCTTTTCAATTTATATACCATATGTAATAATATCTATATTATGTTACTATAAAATGTGTAATTTTATATGTATATATTTATATATATATTTTAAATTTTATATGTATATATTTGTATATATATTAGCAGTAATGTTGAAGATGATATATATACAAGGGCAGATGTTCTTGCCTTGTTCCCCCTTTTAGTGGGAAGACATTGAATCTTTCATCGTTAGGTGTGATGATACCTGTAGGCTTTTCAGATTTCCTTTATCATGTTAAGGAAATCCCTTTAAATTTCTAGTTTGCTGTGAGCTTTTATCCTGAATGAACATTAATTTATTTTCCAAAATGTTTTATCTCTGGGACCACAGTCTTGCATTGCTTGGTGTACAGTGTTTAAAAACCTTCATTTCATGTATTTTTTCTGATGTTCAAGTTATTTACAACTGGAAGGCAATTTCTGTAGCAGTTAATTTTTCATGGGCCAAGGTGGAGCATTGCTTGTAATACTATATCTAATTACTTTTTTTCTTTCTTTCATAAATAAAATTGCCTTTTATAAAAGTATAAAGTTTTGTCACCCATATCAAACTTTAGACAAAGGAAAATGCATATAAAATGATTTATTGTTATATGCTGCTATTAATTTTAAATTAAGTAAAAAGTCGTATTAAAGAATTCTACAAATCTTTATTTCACAACTGATACCAGAAATGATGAATAAGAAATATTATGGTAACCGTAGTCAATATGCTGAAAACTGTGGACAATTAAAAAAATTTTTTCTTCAGTTCTAGTATTTATGAGTTAGTATTTATCTCAAGAACACTAAGCATCTGCCTGGTATCTTTGTTTTATTTTTTTGGGTGGTATCAATAAATAAAACAAATGTCCAATGTGAATGCATATATTTTGTAGTTGGACAGAGTTTCTTTTTTTTAGATTCAGGGGGTACACATATGTATTTGTTACATGGACATATTGTGTAGTGCTGAAGAATGGGTCTCAGGTGGTCCATTCCCCAGATGGTAAACTTAGTGCCTCGTGGGTAGTTTCTGAATCCTAGCCCCACTCTCCCCTCCTCCGCTTTATATTAGTGTCCCCAGTGTCTATTATTTCCAACCTTGTGACTGTTTAGCTCCCACATGAGTGAGAACATATGGTGTTCATTCGGTCTTCTGTTTCTGAGTCAGTTTACTTAGGATGATAATCTCCAGCTCCATCCATGTTGCTGCAAAAGAAGTTATTTCATTATTTTTATGACTGTGTTGTAGTATTCTGTGGTGTATATACCACATTTTCATTACCCACTGATCGGTTGATGGGCATTTAGGTTGATTCCACATCTTTGTAATTGTGCATTGTGCTGTGATGAACATGTAGATGCAGTTGTGATTGTTATTTAATGAACTCTCTACCTTAGGGTAGATACCTAGTAGTGGGATTGCTGGATCAAATGGCAGATCTACTTTTATTTCTTTGAGTAATCTCTATGCTGCTTTCCATAGAGGTTGTAATAATTTACACTCCCACCAACAGTGTATAAATGTTCCCTTTTCTCTGCATCCACATCAGCATCTATCGCTTTTTGGTTTTTTAATAATGGCTATTCTGATAAGGTGGTATCTCATTGTGGTTTTAATTTGCATTTCCCTGATGATGAGTGATGTTGAGCATTTTTTCATGTTTGTGGGTCATTTGTACATCTTCTTTTGAGAGATGTCTGTTTTTGTCACTTGCCCACTTTTTAATGGGGTTATTTGCTTTTTTCTTGTTGATTTGTTTTGAGTTCTCTATAGATTCTGGATTCTAGTCCTTTGTCAGCTGTATAGTTTGTGAATATCTTCTCTCATTCTGTAGGTTGCCTATTTGCTCTGGTAGAATTCAGCTGTGAGTCCATCAGGTTCTGACTCTTTGTTGTTGGCAGACTTCTAATTACTATTTCAGTCTTGCTACTCATTATTGGTCTGTTCGGGGTTTCTGTTTATTTCTGATTCTAGGTTGGGGGGTTGTAGGTTTCCAATAATTTATCCATTTCCTTGTAGAATGATTTGAGTTCCTCCAGGTATATACCCAGCAGGGGGATTGCTGGGTTATATGGAAGGTCAATTTCTAGTTCTTTCAGAAATCGCCACACTGTCTTCCAAAGAGGTTGCACTAGTT
>CAUYQG010103185.1:0-17901 GCA_963574415.1 Tarsius wallacei
CCTGTAATTCCAGCTACTTGGAAGGCTGAGGCGGAAGGATCGCCGGAGCCCAGCAGGTCGAGGCTGCGGTGGCCGGGAGCTGCCACTGCACTCCAGTCTGGGCGACGGAGTGAGACTCCAACTCAAAAAAAAAAAAAAAAACAACTTGATAATTCAAATCATTCAAGTTGCTCTTATGCTGAAAAAAAGATAGTTCTAAGAAGGCTCATGGAATCTTGCCTTTGAAACTCAACAGAATTGCAAGGATAAGTAGTGAGTTTTTTCCTCCAATTTTTCTTTTTTTTTTTCCAATTTTTCTATAACTTATAGATACTGTGATTAGACTTTATGAAACAAAAATTTGAATACATAGTTTAAAAATCAGATTGATTACTCAAAATTGTACCTCAGCATTATATAGAGTAGATGCATAGAGTTGATCCCAGCGGAGAGTTCCCTGGGATCTTACTGATACTTCTTCACAGGGAAAGAAACCTAGCTACTTAGATGCAGGAAAAGGAGAAAGTGACCTCTAACATTACCTCATATTAATTGAATTATCAAAATTTCTCATTTTTGGTCATTTTTTCCAGACTCTGGCCACTAAAAATTTCTTAACCAAATTCTATTTTTTACATTTTATCCAAAGTTTTTAGCAAAGGTTACATGAAAATGACCATTTCCACATTTTTGGAATACCACATTTGAAGGTGTTGCCTAACAGATGTTATTCGGGATCCCTCACATAAAAAAAAAAAAACAACTATATGATCAATTTCTTCTATGTGATTTTACCCCAAAAGTTTTAACTCTCCTCTATAACTGTTATCTTTTCTCCTTATATTGTATAATTATGAAATTCATTACCATTTCCTCTTTTATCTACAGGACTAGGTTGCTCAAAGCTAATTATATTGCTTATTCATGGTGACTATATTTCTCTTAAATATGTTGCGACTTACAAAATTGCATTTCTATGTGTACCACCTTATTGCCTGCAGTATTAAAGCTGCAGACTACCTCAAATTTATTTTGGAAACAAATGGAAGTGTACATTATAAATACCAACTATGTTGTGCCTTTACATATAAAGAGGCTGTGAAAATGTGCACATATATTATGACAGCATTGTGTTAAGGGATAACGTGATACTTTGTTGCTCATAGCTCAAAAGAAAATTGTAAATTTGTAAACTCTATCTGTAAGAACAACAGAACAATAATAGCATTTAATCGAAGTATAATAGTAGCATTTAATCACAGATGTGTTTCACTTGGGAGTTTTTGAAACACATCCACTTTTATTTTATTTTTTTTAGTTGCTATAAACTAAGAGGTTTCACTACTAAACTTTAGTTTTTTAAGAATTATAAGTGAAGTGGGGACCAAAAGAAGGTCCAAATTTTACCTGTACAATGACCACTTATGTATCTAATCCTGAATTGTACCCCATATCTTTATAAAAAGAAAAAATTATGCTTGAAATTTATGTGAAGAGAAAGTGATGAAGATGATTTGGGAACATAGGGAAAGACTAAAGGTTGCCAAAATCTTTCTCTTTGTAACTTTGCTACCTTCATATGCATTTGCACCCTTATTACAGGTATTTACGGGCCCGATATTAACTGAAATAAAGAAGCTAGAATAGGAACAGCTGTTTATAAGAGTGGAAAATCTAGGGATTTCCCCATTCCCTAAGGAGCTTGGTCAGCCTTGCCCTTTTTATTCATACCTCCATGTTTGGTCTTCAGTAATGGTTTCTTGCTGACGTTGCCTAAGTACTCTGCAGTTTAAGCAGACTTTTATATATGTCATCCGATTTAGCCTTCACAACAATTCAATATATATTATCAAATGTAATGCTCATAATAATTTGTTACCCCAGTTTTTAGTTTAGAAAACAGAGGCTCCCATAAGCTGAAAAGTGACTAGTCCAAATTTGCAACTTTAGATCATGATAGAGTCAGATCAAATCCATATTTGAGGCTTGACATTCTATACTCCTCCCATTTAATGGAACAAGATTTTGTAATAAAGTTGACTTTGCAAAACGAAGAAGACAGTGACTTGGTGATTAAAATATTAGACGTGGTTGAAAGTATGGACAGCAGTGGAGTGTAAGTTCTGGGCTGCCTAAAAACTTGTTAACTTATACTCCATTAATTGTGAAACAGGTTAGAGAGTGAGGACATATGGTTTTTGTTCCGAGTCATTCATTATCAACCAATGTGTGTCTTGATAATTATTTTTGCTTTCTGATACTCACACTAATTCTCACTCATAAAAATCTTAGCTTCTCCACACTCCACCTCTGTTTGATTCTTTGATAATTATTTTTGTTTTCTGATACTTATTATACTAATTCTTGCTCTTAAAAACCTTCACTTCTCCACATCCCACCTCTGTTTGATTCTTAAGCTCATACATAAGAGGCTTTCATTCAGTGTCTTATTTTGTCTTTCCTGGACAATTATGGTGTAAGAATTAATTAATGCTCTTAGAACTATACAAGTAGTTGGTTCTAATGAGTACTTTACTCCCTGGTCATTGAAACACCCTGTCAGAGCCCTTGAAGTCAGACAGAGAGGTGGAAGATGTCATGTATCCTTTTGGTGCTTAATAAAGAACTGCTGAGTGGCTGTTTAAGAGACAGCTATGTGGTTTGGAGACCCAGTGACTGACAGACTGAGGGTCATGACTGACAAAGCCTGCCTAGCCATGATTCTCAAACTTCTGGCCACAGAACTAGCATCTGCTTGAAAAAAATGCAGATTCCCAATCCCTATCTCACCTTATTAGAAGTGGTAAATCTAGGATGAGACCAAAAAGGCTCATTTTAACTAGCTATTCAAACTATTTTGAATTTAGATTCTTTGCCTCTTGTGGTTTGCCTGGGTCTAAGGGGTTTCCCAGGACATGAGACTTTCAGTCTTAGGCAAACCGGATGGCTGGTGACTCAGATTCTAATGTAGGTAGCCAAGGTTTGCACTTTCAAAAACACTGTAGTAATCTGGGCTTGGATCTAGGAACATGGCCCAATTCAGAACTAACAAATAACTCTATTTGGGGGATTCTGAGATTAGTGATTCTCAAAAAGTAGTCCTTGGATCACTTACTGATTAAATATGAGTATGTATAGGTGAAGTACAGATATCTGAATTTTAAGAAGATTGAAGGGCAAACTAATGTTTGATGGCCACAGTCATCAAGTCTTAGAGTCAAAACTGTTCAGCTTCAGAACAAAGAAATTACCAAACTAGCTTCTTTGAGTGGGACTGAGAGTCAAGAGTTGTCTATAGTGTTTTCTGAGCTAAGATACATAGAGTCTACTATCAGAATCCTATATTTCCACCATAAGGGTTAAAATGGGTTGTTTTGCTCTTTTTTTTTTTTTTTGTAAATGTCATCCTTTTTGGAGTGAAAAAACCTTGCCCCACTTGCAAACTTATCTCTGCCTTTGAGATTAATTTAGCCCTGGCATCAAAACTGGAAAGGAAAAATTCAAATTATGATGATATGAAAGAAAATCCTGACAAATGTCTAAATTTCCCCCTCATCCCCTGCTACCTACTATTTCCTTCTTTCTATCTGTAAATAATGTATCTGCTCTAGAAACAAAGGACAAATAGTATAAATATTGTGCATAGAAGAAAGGAATTTTAACTTTATTGATGAGTGCTCTTAAATTGAGTAGAAGAATTGCCCTTCCGGGCTGATGTAGATGAGCTGGCCATAAAGCAAAAGTGAGTTATTTTGGTCCTAAACCCATGAATTGGAGTCTGGATAGGAGGGGTGGAAATGGGTTATTAGATCATCAGTTCACTTCTCTCTCCAAGCAGCAATTAAATTTGTTTTCTTTTTCTCAGCTCACTTCTTGCTCAAAAAAAAAAAAAAAAAAAATAGAGCGTTTCAGCTCCTCCTCATGTAGAATAACACCAAACATAGAACACGTTTCTCTTAGCATGTGTGGTGCTGGAGAGGAGGGAGAGGCAGGAAGGAAATGGAGGAGAGAAGTGGGAATCACAGTTAACCTAAAGGATGACTTTGGCTGCTCCTGTCAGCTAATGTGAGCAGTTTGGCAGTCAAATGCAGCCCTCTGAGAAACATGTATTATATACCCTAAGTGGATGCTCCAACTGCTATTTTTAATGTACAACTTAATCAAAGATGAGTGTGTTGTTATCATGGTGTAGGATAACAGAGATAGACTGTGAACTCAAGACACAAGATGAGAATGAGAAAACTCCAAAGACAACACAGAAACAAAACAAGTCACATTATAACCCTAGCCTTCAGGAATCACCTCCTTAAACTCTTTTGTAAGTTCTCTCACCGCTTCAACTCAGGTACAGGAAAAGTATACCATGTAAATTATTTCTTGCCTATCTTTGAGGAGATTTCTTTCTCTCTACTGCATTTAATCCTTTCCCTTTTCTGAGTATTAGCTCAGTGTGAAGATCCTCCAATTTTCCAAGTTCTGAAAAGTGAGCAAAACATATCGCAAAGCTCTATGTGATCTCCATTCGATATCTTTCATGAAGACTTCATTATGTCCACTTTCTTCTGACTTTTTGTGTCAGTACTGTATTGCCATAATTTCTAACATCTCCTGGAACATAACACAAATTATAGAATTGCCTTCTTCCTGGGTCCATTTATTACATTCTTTTACATCTCTTATTTAACTACTTCAGACACCTTTGCTCTGAAACTTTGTGCTTTTTTTTTGGTTTTGTTTTGGTAGACTACAAGGATACTCAAAATTAGCTTATTTTTCCCAGTCAGGTAGTTTTGAATAAAAGGAGAATGTGTGTGCCAGAGATAAGTATGTATGTCTTTTCTCCTACCAGAGGATTCTATTTTAGTAGTCCATTAAGTAGACAATGAGCATTGAATTATAAGTTGATATGTAGATCTGTTTACATCTAAAATCAGCAGTTGAAACCACAGTTTATGATTTCTTACTGCCTCTTTGGTGTCTCACTGCCTCTTTTTGGTTATTGTTGTCATTTAGCTTTTGGCTTAAGCTTGAACTTTTCCGCTTGGCTGTATTAAATTTTCAGAATGACTAACATTGATAGTTAATTCTATGAGTTTTTCCTCCTCATTTTCATTTAAATAACTCATTAACTGTCCATGAACATCTTTGGAAACCTGAGACATATTTCCAGGTAAATGTCCACAGAAAGCATAAATACTCTGCAAATTTGCAAACAAATACAGCAGTTATGGTTGTCTTTTGCAGTCAGCACTATGGTTTCAGTTGAAAAAAATAGCATAACGACTTCTCATCAGTTTTGTCCAAAGGGCTATATGATTCAATGAGTAGTGAGTGAGGGAACAAATGTAGATATAATTGTGCTTGCTCAAAATTTTTAAAACTCTTTAAGGGGTGGAAACAAATCTTCTCTATTATCATAGTGTCACCATATTAGAGAAATGGCAAGGTCAATTTTAAGACTATAGAGGCTCAGATACCTTTGACTACAGGGAGAAAGATGATACCATTCTTGAACAGGCTAAGGGGCACTAGCAGTCAACAAATTGGTAGGTTTCTTGTGGGTAGACACGTCTAAACTCACAGTAAAAATTTGCTTGTAAAAATGATTGTGTCAATTGTGCTTAAATGACTTTTTTGTTTCATAAGCTTACCTTGCTTCTCCAAGTTTTCTTTTTAGTTAATATGTGTTTTTGAGTCATAGGTTAAGTCAAGAGGCTCTTATTAATCCTGGCATAACTCACGGTAGTTCCTATGGAAGTTACTGAACTTGGCAACCAAAAAGGATGAACAGGCTGAGGATGTGCCTGAATTGAATAGAAAGATGCTATTCACACCTTAACAAAGACCACTTTTCACCCAGAAACTTGACAGCTGGAGAAGAGAGACACTGAGGTGCAGGGTGAAGACTATTATGGAAGTTAACAGATCTCAATTGTGTTTGTCGTGAACTTGTTAGCTATGTTGTCAGAAATAAGTCTCTTGACCTCTCTACATCTTGTGTTTTTCGCTCACTGCTCTAAATATGATAAAATAGAACAGTAGAGGATTTTCCAGGACTTAGTTTAATCTAAAACATATTAAGCTTTTAAACCTAAAAGCTGGCTGGGTGTGGTGGCTCAAGCCTGTAATCCCAGCACTTTGGGAAGCCGAGGTGAAAGAATTGCCTGAACTCAGGGGTTCGAGACCAGCCTGGGCAACTTGGTGAGACCTCGTCTCTACAATAATCAAAAAATAAGCCAGGCGTAGTGGCTCATGCCTGTAGTTCCAGCTATTTGGAAGGCTGAGGCAGAAAGATCACCTGAACCCTGCAGGTCAAGGCTGCAGTGGCCATGAGCGTGCTACTGCACTCCAGCCTGGGCAACAGAGTGAGACTTTAACTCAAAACAAAAACAAAAACAAACCCTAAAAGCTTAAATGTAAAATTTGTATGAAAATGCGCAGTACCTAGGAATACAATAACAATTTCAAAAAAGACGAATAAAGTGGTAGGAAGAGCTCAACCTGATGCTAAATCTTACTATATAGCTGCAGTAATCAAGACAGTATGGTAATGAAACAGAACAGAGGACTCAGAAGCAGAGCCAAACAGATACACTCAACTTTAAGTGTTGACAAATGTGCAAAATTAATCCATGGGGAAAAGATATCCTTTATTTTTAAAAAATTATGCTGGAGCAATTGAACATTAAAAGGCAAAAAAAAAAAAAATACAAAAAAAAATCTGAACTTAATTCTCACACCTTGAAATTATTTCAAAACTGACTACAACTTAAATGTAAAATGTTGACCTGTGAAACTTTAGGAAAAAGCTCAGGAGAATTATGAGAACCTAAGGCTAGATGAATAATTTTTAGATTTCACACACAAAAAGTATAATCCATTAAAGAAAAAAACTCATCAGTTGATCGGAATTCATTAAATTAAAAATACTTTTGTTCTGCAAAAGGTTCTGTGGAGAGGAAGAAGACAAAGGCAAAGAAAAGCTGCAGACAAGAAGAAAATATTTGCAAACCATATATTCAACAAAGGCCTTGTACTTAGAAAATATAAATAACTCTCAAACTAAACAGTAAAAAAAACAATCCAATTAGGAAAATGGGCAAAATATATGAATAGAAATTTTACCAAAGAGGATATACAGATAGAAAATAAACACATGAGAAGGTGTTTAATATCATTAGCCATTAGGCATATGCTAATTAAAATAATGAGATATCACTATTTACCTATCAGAATGGCTAAAATAAAAAATAATGATAACATCAAATACTGGAGAGGATGTGGAGAAACTGGATTGCTCATACATTGCTGATGGTGATATAAATGCTTAAGTTACTCTGGAAACAATTTTTCTGTCCCTTACAAAACTAAATATGTACTTATCTATGAGCCAGCAACTGTACTCTTTATCCCACAGAAATGAAGACCTATGTTCAATAGCAACCTGTACATAAATGTTTGTGGCAATTTTATTTGTAAGAGCCTCCAACTGGAAACAAATCAAATATCCTTCCAGTTATATCATGAAATATTATGCATCAATGAAAAAGAATGAGCTACAGATATAGATAAAACCTTGGATGAATTTCAAGGGAATTATACTAACTGAAAAATAACCAATCACAAAAGGTTACATACTATGTAATTCCATGTATACAATATTGGTGAAATGTCAAAAGTATAGAGATAGAGAACATGTTAGTATTTGGCAGAGATTGGAAAGGAAAGGAGGGAGACAGGTGTGTGTTTCCACATGGCAGAACAAAGGATCCTTGTGAGAGAACTGTTTTGTATCCTGACTAGTGGTGTTCATGTGACTCTGCACATGTGAAAAAGTTGCATAGAACCAAATACATACAAACACACAAATGAGTGTGTAAAGCATGTGGAATCTGAATAAATTTGGTGGATTGTGTGAATGTCAAATTTTTTGTTGTGATACCGAAGGGTAGTTTGGCAAGATGTTACTACTGGAGACACTGAGGGAATGTACTCCCTGTATGTATTTTGGCAACTTTCTGTGAATCTGTAATTATTTCTTTTCTTTTCTTTCTTTCCTTTTCTTTTTTTTTTGAGTCGAAGTCTCACTCTGTTGCCCAGGATGGAGTGCAGTGGCGCACTCATGGCCACCACAGCCTCTACTTGCTGGACTCAAGCAGTCCTTCTGCCTCAGACTTCCTAGTAGCTGGAACTACAGACATGCACCACCACACTTGGCTAGGTTTTTGATTTATTATAGAGATGATGTCATGCCAAGTTGCCCAGGTTGGTCTCGAACCCCTGAGCTCAAGTAATCCTCTTGCCTTGGCATCCTGAAGTGCTGGGAGTACAGGCTTGAGCCACCGTGCCCGGCCTTATAATCATTTCAAAATAAAAATACTTTTTTGAAAGAAGAATTATAAAGACATACATAATGACTTGGGTTTCTGGGTTTCATCAGGATATGAATTTTGAGGGGAATCATTCAGTCCACAAGATTCCCTATGAAGTCAGGTGCAGATCTTAGCTTGACCATTTACTATCTGTGTATTATGAGTTTGAATTCTGTTAAGTCAACAAGAAGGTGTTAGAAAAGAAAAGTAATGAGGGGTACCTGAGACTCCAGAAGAATATATGTCCTGGGTTCTTTTACAGCAATACTAGTGAACAGTAGAAGGAAAGATAAAACTCTGGGTGAGTCTATGGAACTGTGGTCCTCAAACTTTAGCATGTATTGAATTACCAAAGAGTGCTTGTTAAAACCACGATTTCTGCCCTCCTTTCCCTGTCTCAGAGTTTCTGCTTCAGTAGGTCTGAAGTGGGGCTCAATAATTTGCATCTCTAGCAAGTTCCCACGTGAGGTTAACACTGTTGCAGGTGCTGCTATTCAGAAGACCACACTTTGAAAACCACTGACAAAGAACATCTGAGAGTAGCAATCTTAAACTTTCCCAAGTAAAATGCAATGAAATAAATGACAGAAATTCTCTGTATTGTCTGGGTCAATGGTTTACCCCTATAATCCAAGCGCTTTGGGAAACTGAGGCAGGAGGATCCCTTAAACTCAGAAATTTGAAACCAATATAGCAAGACCTCTTCCCCACAAAAAACCAAAAACTTAGCCAGGTGTGGTAGTGCTTGCCTGTAGTCTCAGCTACTCAGGAGACTGAGGAAGAAGGGTTGCCTGAGCCCAGAAGGTCAAGGCTATAGTAAGCTGTGAACATGCCATTGTACTCCACCCTGAGGGACAGAGTGAGACTCTAACTCAACTCCAACAGAAAAAAAGAATTTTCTGTTTTTGTATCCCTTTATTTGTATTGTTCCCTCCCACTCCCACTCCATATATGTTGACTGGAGAAAATGTTCTTTTGGCTTTTTAGTTCTTCATCTGTGTGGGCTCAAGAGCATGTTACCAAGTTAATTTACAAAGCCTCTAGTTGCACATCTATCACATTCACAGAAAATATTATCCCACAAAAAATCCATCAACACAACACATAAGCTCCAAAATGTACTGCACAATTGGCATTCAAGAGAGCAAAAGAAACCAACGAAATGCAAAAAGTAATCTACACAGAGGCCTCAAAATAAGTGAACAAGTTAAATCCTATAACAGAGTATAGGATGCCATCAGGGGTTCATTGTTACTTTTCTTTATTGTATCAAAAGTAGAAATGCTGTCCCAGGCATGTACTGTGTATGCTTTGGTGTCAGACACCCCATTTTTTTCCAAGTAAGCTTTGCTACTGGCTAGAAGTCTTAATTTGATCAAGACAACTTATGTAAGCTCCGGTTTCTCCATACATAAAAAGAAGATAATGATGCCTAAATTTCAGGGCTTGTTGGGAGAATTAGTAAAAACATATCTAGAATAATTAGCACAATGTCTGACACTTAAATTCTAAAATGCTTGCAGTGATAATGTTGAGGAAGAGAAAATAATGATTACCAATACTCTTATTTGTTAAATATATTTTAGTAGGTATCCTCCAAATCAGAAGTTAAATATAAATTATAACCTTAGTATTATTTTATTGAACAATTATATCTCTCAAGCTCTTTTTTTTCATATTAAATTTTTACAAGTCTATGAGGTGGGCATTATTTTCATTTAACATATGAAAAAAGGAAGATTTTAAAGAGTCTAGTGTCTTGTTCAAGGCTACATGGCATATGAGTTTGCTAGGACTCCATGGCAAAGTACCACAAACTGTGTGGCTTAAACCACAGAAATTTACTGTTTTATGGTTCAGGAGTCTAAAAGTCCCAAATCCAGGTGTCAGCAGGATTGGTTCCTTCTGAGGGCTGTGAGGGAAGCTTTATTCCAGGCCTCTCTCCTTGGCTTGTGGATGGTTTTCTTCTCCTTGTGTCTCTTCGTATCATCTTCCCTTTGTATATGTCTGCTGCTGTGCCCAAATTTCCCCATTTTAGGACACCAGTCATTGGATAAGGGTCCACCCTACAGAGCTCGTTTTAACTCGATTACTTCTATGAAGACCCTATTTCCAAATAAGGTCACAGTCTGAGGTACCGGGAGTTGAGTTTGCAGCATATCCTTTTTGGGGGGACAGAATTCAAACCCACAATACACAGATAGTAAGTGGTCAAGCTGAGATTTGGACCTGACTTCACAGGCAATCCTGTGGGCTGATTAATTGTGTCTCCTAAAAATTCATATCTTAAAGATCTAATTTCCAATGTGATGGTATTAGAGATAGGGTCTTTGGGGGGCAATTAGGTTTAAATGAGGTGGAGCCCCATGGTAAGATTACTGCATTTATAGAAAGAGGAAAAGACCACAGCACCCTTTCTCTCTGCTGTCTGAAAATACAATAGGAAGTGGCTGTCTGCAAACCAGGAAGAGGACCCTCACCAGACCCAAAATCTGCCGATACCTTGATCTTGGAATTCCCAGGCTTTAGAACTGTGGGAAATAAATGTTTGTTGTTTGAGTCATCCAATCTATGGTATTTTGTTATAGCAGCCTGAACCATCTAAGACAGGCAATATAATACAGTGCCTTCTGCTACAGGACTTCTACGGATTCCATTGGCATTGCTCAGTGGTCAAATTTATTTGATCCTCATGTTCAACAGACATGTTGTTTTTTTTTCTTCATGTATTGCCAACTCTTTTATATGATACATAAAACTTACTGAAAAACATAGACTTGCTGTCTTTACATTCCACTTGTATGCAGAATCTCTCTAAGGAAAGTCATTTCTAGATCATTCCTTGGGCGCTTTGAGGCTGGGATGCGGTTTCTGTATATTTATTTTTAGCAATTCTTCAGTACAAATATTGAGTCTTGGTAAAAGACAGAATATTAGGTCACAATCCCAGCATGGCCTCCAGAATGTTAGGTCAGACCTGCTGGGGGTGTGGGTGTCTAGTGTGTGCAATCTGGTGCTGCATGAAAGATGCAAAGAATTGCACAGGAGTTAGATTGGAAAATATAGTTTCTTTGGAAAGTAAATTGGAGAGAGAAGAGAGAAAGAAGATTCACCTCCTCAAGGTAGGGGAAGGGACCAAGGCTAGGGAACATGGCAACAGTGGCTCGAGGAGCCACTTGGTCAGACCATGGCTTAACAAAGCAATGGTGCTGGCTACTTGAGGAATGCTTTTAAACATTCCCCCTTGATGGGGGCAGGTCATTAAGGTGGTTGGGTAGTGGCCTGCTCCACATCATCACAAAGGAGCAGGTAAGTGCAGGTACTGATGTCAGGTGATGGACAGCAGGCAGATGGGTGGGTTAGTCGTGAGATTGCTCCCACGGTGATTGGGTCTGTGTCACAGAAGGTCATGAAGGGTTGATTAGGTTAACTTACGTCTTATAAGTGACAACAAAACTTGAAATAGAAAAGTTGATTAGTACAAAACAAGCTGGTGAGGGGATTGTAAAGCAATTATCAATAGCTACCTCTGAGAAACAAGTTCTGCCCTTGGCTAGTGATTAGAAGGTAAAGTGAATTGCTAGAGAAACATGACAGATATAGGCAATATTAAAATGGCTGCTCATTGAGTATATTGACTCCATGTTATATCCTTTCACAAAACCAGTCAAAAGTTACATAAAATAGTTGCTTCCAGGTAAGGAACCAAAGCATAAACTAAATTTAAGTAGAATGGTATTGTTAAAGTCAGTATACACTGGACAATTATGGAGATTATTTTATTCAAGCTATTGCAGTTAACGAGGAGTGGTTTTTTTTTTGGTGTTTTTTTTTTTTTGAGTTAGAGTCTCACTCTGTCACCCAGACTGAAGTGCAGTGGCCGCTTCCAGCCACCGCAGCCTCGACCTGCTGGGCTCCGGCAATCCCTCCACCTCAGCCTTCCAAGTAGCTGGAACTACAGGTACGTGTCACCACAGCCGGTTAATTTTTTTATTTATTGTAGAGATGAGGTCTCACCAAGTTGCCCAGGCGCAATCTGCTCACCTCAGCCTCCCAAGGCGCGGGATTATAGGTTGAGCCACCGAGCCAGGAATGAGGAAGGTTTTAAAGAAAAGAAAGGGTATCCAGGGTCTTATAAATATTGGAGAACAAAAAGTTGAAGAGATATTTTAACCGCTGCTGTTTTCCAGGGGTACAGGGATTTGATAATGTTCAACATTGTCAGTCACTCCTTTTGTGCAAGATTAATGAATATCATTCAATACTGAACAACTCTGAGATGATCATTAGAAACCTCTTGAGGGAGGCTTAGCAGGGTCTAAGACACAGCCTCTCGGAATTCTTGTTATCATTGTTTCTGTACAATCACTCAAGCCAGCTGTTGAGAGGTGGTGGCAAAGGCCAGTTGTTTTAAAGTCATGGCGATCAGGATCCTTTAAAGAGAGATACTTGAAATGAAAAAAGAAATATTAATATCGAGATAGAGACTAGAGTTGAACCCTGAGGTTGCCAGTCCTGTGAATTCCAAGAGGTGGGTAGGAAAATCTTTCACTTATGCTGCACCATTCACTCAGTTTCTTGAAGCTGAGTTGCCAATGCTCTTGGTGACTTGTCCAGTCTTGGTTAGCTCTCTTAATAAGGGAATAAATGACCTGAGCTTTTCATCAGACTTTAGTGGCTCAGACAGTGGTTTGCCCAGGGATAAATCTGACCTATGCAGTGGTGAGTTCTTTAAAGTTTGAACCAAGTAGTTGTAGAAATTCTTAATCTCCTGGGAAAAGGGCCAGCAGCAAAACACCCTATTGTCCTAATAGGAATCTGGTCTAGTAGTTAGTTTCAAAGATAAAAAGTCAGGGAAAGAGAGAAAAATTGGAAATGTTGTATTGGAGGGTTGTAGCCAGATGGAAACTAGAAATCTCAGTGATTTCATAAGGATTTACAGCTTAAGCAAGGTTACAGGATCCAGTTCAATTTACATATAGGTACCCAAACTGGTTTTTCCACAGAGGAGAGGAAGTCATTTAAATCTCTCCAGACAAGTTAGAATTTGCATATCCATCAGTTATTTGCAATTTATAAAAAGGTGTACAACAGCTAAAAGACAATGAACATTTCTACAATCTGATAAACAGCAAAGGTATGCTACAGTTTTTCACTGAAACAGAAAATTTTTCTCTATAGTTACCCTCTTTGATCAAAGATAATCTCAAAGAAAAATTATTCTTGATCACAAAATAAGGCTGCTATCATCCTATTTGGCCTGATTGTTTACATAGGTGCAGCAAGAATGATAATTTACCATATAGGGCTTCTGATATCTGCTTTGCTGGAAGTTTTCATTAAAAATCTCAGGGTTGGATTTTTGAAATCCTCTTGAGACTAGGAAACTAAACCAAAAACTCTCCAACATATTTTACTGTAGCATCTTTTTCGGGTGAGTGCCTCTCTTTTAGAGGTCCCCAATATATTCTCAGTTTTCTGGGCCTGCCAGGAAGTACCCTTTACCTTTAACTCTGGGCACCCTGGCAGCCAGGAATCAGTCCAGTTTTCCCAAGAAGACTGTATAGGCATTGGCTCCATAAAGTCAACCTCAGTTCCTTAAAAGTGTCTAGTCATAACTAATTAAATGAGCATATCTAATGTTTCCAACATTTTCTGCTAGCAAGAAAGGCAGAGTCTTATTGAACGTATGCAAATAAACTATATTGTCATGAAAACAAGAACATTCAAGAGTTCCTGAATTCTGTAACTGTCAAGCAAGAAGGAAAAGATACCATTAACAAACGTTTTATTTCTTACTGCTAGGGGAGGGATGGGGGGAGAAGGGAGGCGGGCATGTGACAACACAAAGGATACCTGGCCTACTACCAAGGGAACTGAGGGCCACCTAGAAGCCAAACTTCATCTGCATGTAGCCGACTTACATAGTCAATCCTCCCTCTTACCCCACAACTCTATAAGAAATAAATAAGTTAAAAACAAACACAGATGTTTTCTTTCTATTTATAAAGCATATACTCCTGAAATGCTATAAGTTACAGTTAGCTTAAGAGAAGTATCCAGAAGACTGACTGTTAAAACATTAACAATATTCCAAACAAAAACCACAGTCATCCCTCATCGGTTCATCAGCCCTGTGTGATGCTTGTCTACTCGCTGAGGCTGATAGGCCCAGGCACATGTCTGCTTCTTCAGTGAGGCCTCTGGAAAGCCTGACTTAGTCTGCTGATATGATCTCAGAATTGTTTAAGTGATAGCATTAGAAGCCTCTGCTCCAAATCAAATGTACCTGGGTACAGAGCGTTTGCATGGGGCTCTGAGACCATCTTTTGCTGAAGACAAAGCCCCTCTACCCTGTCGCTGATTTGCGAGAGCTTTCAGGGAAGCACCAAAGTACAGCAAAAATCTCTCTGTTGATGGCAAAAGATTTAAAATGATTGTAGTTCACTTATTACTAATAATTTTCAAAAGTGAAAGATCTCTGGTGAGAGTTTATTACCAGAATCCCCACTTAAAACCCACTGACTTATAGGCACAGAAAAACAAATATAACCTGTTGTCACTTGCATGTGGAATCTTAAAGCAATAAAACTCATTTCTATGAGAGTAGAATGGTGGTTACAGAGGGTGGGTGTTGAGGAATTGAGGAGATGATGGCCAAAGGATACAAAATATCAGACAAGAGGAATATGGTTTGCTTTGGTTTTGTTTTGTTTTTGTTTTTGTTTTTAGTTCAATTGCACAGCCCATTGGGTATAGTCAATAGTAAAGTGTTATGTATTTCAAATGCTAAGAGAATAAATTCCAAAAGTTCTCACCATAAAAAAATGTTAAGTATTTGAGGTGATGGCTATATTAACTAGCTTAATTTAATTAGCCCACGTTGTAATCATAAATCATAGCATCACTCTGTATCCCATAAATTTATACAATTATAAACTGTCAATTTACAATGTTTACAAAAAGGAAACCATTGGCCTAGAAGATGTTAGTTTCAAATTAAAGAATAAAAATTGGCTGAGTGTGGTGGCTCATACCTGTAACCCCAGCACTTTGGGAGGCCAAGGCAGGAGGACTGCTTCAGCCCATGTATTCAAGACCAGCCTGGACAACCTAATGAGACCCCGTCTCTACAAAAAAATCAAAAAATTAGCCGAGTGCACCTATGGTCCCAGCTACTTGCTCAGGAGACTAGGGCAGGATGTGGGGGGATCACTTGAGCCCAGAAGGTCGAGGCTATGGTGAACCATGATCAGCTACTACACTCCAGCCTAGATGACACAGTGAGACTCCAACTCAAAATAAAAAAAAAAAGAATAAAATCTGTGACCAAATTAGCATCTTAAAAATAATTGAAACTTATGACTGACAGCACTATACTTTTTCTAATAGCAGGCAAAGCAGCATCAGGATTCAAATAAATAAAAACGAATTATTTAGGGCATTGATGATTCTCTAGGAATTTTATACAGCATACAATTTCTGAAATATTTGTATTGATAGCATTTTACCCAAACATATTTATTATAGAGAAGGCAAAGCATCTCTTCTGATTTGACAATGACTCCCATGCAACTCATAAACAGGAACATAACAAATAAACCTAATTCTTTTTAGTGCCTTTCTTTTTACCAGGTGAAATTACAAATCCTTTGTGATTTCCAGGGACCTTTGGGAAATAGCAAAGACAATTTTAGATGCAAAAGATAGCACTTAGGAATCAGTTTTGGGGACAGAAAATATCAAAAGTTATCAGGAGATTGGAATACTTGATTAAGGTAAGATCATAGGTTACTGAGAAAAAATACTCGGCCACCTGTTTGAACTAGGGTTTTGAAAAAAGGGATTTTAGAATCCAAGTCATATTTGACTTATATTAGTGCCCAGGTACTCTTTTATTTTAGAGTTGTGGGGTACAAGTGAGGATTTGCTATATAAGTAGGCTGCATGCAGGTGAACTTTGGGCTTCTAACTGGCCCTCTCTCCCCTTGGTAGTGGACCAGGTACACTTTGTGTTCCTTAGAGTTATCAAGAATTTAATACTGAACATTTGAAAATTGTTTTCTAACTTGCATAATATATTCTATATAACTTTAATAAGCATAAGATAGGTAAATAGAGATACAGATAGAATTTAGAGATAGATAGATAGATAAATAAATAGATAGGTGATAGAGAGATAGAAAGAAAAAACCAACAGGAGATATATAGCATATCCTAATAATTAATCCAATTGTTATAAGCCCGTGTACTGGTAATTAACATCTTCCCTTTCTCATTGCCCAAATTCAAACTGCTAAAGTTCTCTGTTTCCTCACTAAATAATAAATCTTATTCAAACAACAAAAAAGAGAGATTTAAAAAATAAACACAGTCACGTGATTGTAAAGAATGTTAGTTTTCTCAAAAGTGAGAAGACTTTGTTTTCTAAAATGATCAAGGACATGATAAAGTCAACACAAAATACAGGAAATTATCCTAAAACAAAGACTTTTACCTTCTAGTCAGATTACAGGAGGTGAAGAAAAATAATTACAAACTCTTATTAAAAGTAAACAATTCAAAACAAATTTTGTCTTTTTAATAGAGAGAAAACAAAATTCTGCTTTGCATCAATATAGTATTTGATACTAAATATATTTTTGAAAATCTTATAAAAGAATTAATCAAGCCTTAGCCAGCATTGACCACAGCAAATGATTTTTTTCCAATAGCCTTTTATAAATATCTATACATTACAACTGGCTATTTGACTTAGGGATAAAATTATTAGGTTTTTTTTCCTTTATAAAAACATGTTCTGCTAACCTTGAATACAAAGCTGTACCACTCTGCCACTCTTATTCCCTACAGAGTCCCGTTCATGTATATTGATTGTAAATTTTAAATAGGCATATTAACTTTTGTTTTACAACTGGAAAAAAGGAGATGGATAATTGTGGCCTGTCTGTCATACATAAGCATTTCGTAACCGACTAGCAGAGTTTATGAATACATACGTCATAACTTCTAATAGCTACACATATTCTGTATAGTACAACTTCTACAAAGTGGCAAAAGCACACACACACATACATTTAGTAACCTAATGTGTCTAGCCTCTTTATACCATATAAAAATAAAAGGCAAAGATTATTTAAGCTTAACATTATGCTTAATTATCAATATTTCACTTAGAAATGACATAGCTATCCAATGAATTTACATTAATTACCCAACTTAGAAGCAGTGCAAGGTTTTAACTTACCAAAAATCTTGGAAATTATCTTCAAGCTGACATGGTAAAAGCATTACCATTGAAAGTTTGTAAGAATAATGATTCAGTTTGTTTAAACACAAATTTGCATTTTTATCATATTAAACATTAAGTAGAAGTAATGCTAGATTATTTGATCAGTAAATCTGTTTAAGTTTAGAAAGAGCCAGGCTCAGTGGCTCAGCCTGTAATCCTGCGCTTTGGGAGGCTGAGGTGAGTGGATTGCCTGAGCCCGTGGGTTCGAGACCCACCTGGGCAACTTGGTGAGACCTCATCTCTACAATAAATCAAAAA
>CAUYQG010103189.1:0-24376 GCA_963574415.1 Tarsius wallacei
ATAGAAGATCATAAACTGCCTGGAGGTATTTATAATCTCTACCTTCTTTGAACTTCAGCCTGGATTTCCTACTGAGCTAAGTTCAATTAATGAGTTAATCATGTGGGTTTTGGTTTTACATCTGTTTATGTGATGGATTGCATTTATTGATTTATGTATGTTGAACCAGTTTTGCATCCCAGGAATGAAGTCTACCTGGTCATGATGACTGATCATTAAAATGTGCTGTTGAACGTGATTTGCTAGAATCTTATTGAGAATTTTTGCATGTATTTCTTTTTTTTTTTTTTTTTTTTTTGAGTATTTTTTATTATAATATTTTGGGGTACAGTTAAGGATTAGATGTACAAATATGCTTCGTTCAGACACCCTTGGTGATAAAAGGTGTCTCCCCGTCCCCAGGCAGATATTGAGTATCATTGATCCCATCCCCCCTCCCCTCCCCTCCCCTCCCCGTAATTTCCCACCACTGTCAGTCATTTTCTTATAGTATTACGTTGGATATATATTTTTAGTTGGAGTCTCACTCCATCACCCAGGCGGGAGCGCAGAGGCACACTCACGGCCACCCCAGCATCAACCTGCTGGACTCCAGCGATCCTTCTGCCTCCGCCTTCCAAATAGCCAGAACTACAGGTGCATGCTAAGATGTCTGGCTAATTTTTAAATTTGTTGTAGAGTCGAGGTCTCACTAAGTTGCCGGGTCTGGTCTTGAACCCGCGGGCTCAGGCAATCCACTCCCCTCAGCCTGGTATGACAGACCAAGCCACCAAGCCTGGCCTATACAGATATATATTATACAGCTTATGACCACTCAGTGAACAAGCCACAGGCTTCAAGGAGCTTGGAGTCAAGTAGCAGGGGTTGTGAAGGAAGCAGAGCAACCAGTAAGTCAGTGATTATGGTTTAAGTGGCATGCCATGACAGAAATCCCAAGAGGGTAGCCCCAGGGATTATACGTAGACTGCCTGAGCTAATTAACTGTGTTTTTGGTCATGTTACTTAACCTCTTGATGCCTCAATTTCTTCATCGTTAGAATGGAGATAATACAAGTAGGTTGTGGTACAGAAGAAATGAAGTAATATATTTTGAAATTTTACTTTAATAGCTTTAGGGAGTACAAATTGTTTTCGGTTCCCTGGGTTCACTGTATAGCGGTGAGGAGTATCAGCTTTAAGGGTACCCACCACCCCTACCTGTACACATTGTTCCACCATGTGATTTTTCATCCCCCCATCATTTCCCAGCATCCTCCTTCTGAGTCTCCAGTGTTCATTTTCCCATTCTCTCTGCCTTTGCAGATCCTTAGTTAGCTTCCTCTTATAAGTGAGAATATGTGGAAATTTGGTTTTCCGTTCCTGCATTAGTTCACTAAGGATGATGTCCTCCAATTCCATGCAAGTTGCTGCAAAATACATTATGTCATCCCTTTTTTATGGTTGAATAGTATTCCATTGTGTGTGTGTGTGTGTGTGTGTGTGTGTACCACATTTTATTTTTTATTTTATTTTATTTTCAAGATGGGGAGTACAATTCAGGGTTAGGTGTACAAATGTTTGTTATGCAGGTACCCTTATTGATGAGATGTGTCCCTCCTTCCACAAGCAGATTCCCATTACTGCCAATCCTGCTATCCCCCTCCCCCAGCAGTTTCCTGCCACTGCCAGACCTTTTCTTATAGTTATATACCACATTTTCATCATCCACCGATCAGTTGCTGGGCATTTAGGTTGATTTCACATCTCTGCAATTGTGAGTTGTGCTGCAATGAACATAGGAGCAAGTATCTTTTTTTATTGTACAAAAATCTCTGTTCCTTTGGGTAGATGCTTAGTAGTGAGATTGCTGTATTTAATGGTAGATCTACCTTTTAGTTCTTTAAGAACTCTCCACACCAATTTCCACAGAGTTTGTACTAATTTGCACTCCCACCAACAATATATAAGTGTTCCTTTTTCACTGCCTCCACACCGACATCTATTGTTTTTTTATTTTTTAATAATGGCCATTGTGACTGGTGTAAGATAGTATCTCATTGTGGTTTCACTTTGCATTTCCCTGATGATTAGTGATGTGAATAGTTTTTTTTTTAATATATCTGTTGGTCATTTGTATATTTTCTTTTGAAAGATATCTGTTTATGTCATTTGCCCACTTCTTCTTTCTTTTTTTTTTGAATTGGAGTCTCACTCTGTCACCCAGACTGGAGTGCAGTGGCCATTCCCGGTTACTGCAGCCTCGACCTGCTGGACTCCGGCGATCCTTCCACCTCAGCCTTCCAAGTAGCTGGAACTACAGGTACGCGCTACCATGCCCGGCAAATTTTTGATTTGTTGTAGAGATGAGAGCTCGCCAAGTTGCCCAGGTGGGTTTCGAACCCATGGGCTCAGGCAATCCACTCACCTCAGCCTCCCAAAGTGCTGGGATTATAGGCTGAGCCACCGAGCCCGGCTTTGCCCACTTCTTAATGAGTTTTTTTTTTCTAGTTTGTTTGAGTTCTTTGGAGATTCTGGATATTAGTCTTTGTCATATGTATAGTTTGTGAATATCTTCTCCCATTCTGTAGGTTGTCTATTTACTGTGTTGATTATTTATTTTGCTGCCAGATTTTAGTTTAATAAAGTTCCACTTATTTATTTTTGCTTTTGTTGCATTTGCTTTTGGGTTCTTAGCCATAAATTCTTTGCCTAGACCAATGTCCAGAAGAGTTTTTCCTAAGTTTTCTTCTAAGATTCTTATGGTTTCGAATCTGACATTAAAGTCTTTAATCCATTTTGAGTTAATTTTTGTATATGGGGAGAGATTGAAATAAAATTTCATTTTTCTATATAGAGCTATCCAATTTTCCCAGTACAATTTGTTGCATAGGGTGTCCTTTCTCCAGTGTATAATTTTGTCTGTTTTATTGATCAGTTGGTCATAGGCATTTAGGTTTATTTCTGGATTCTCTATTCTGTTCCATTGGTTCATGTGTCTACTCTTATACCAGTACCATGCTTTTTTGGATACTATAGCCTTGTAGTATAATTTGAAGTCAGGTAATGCAATGCCTCCAGCTTTGTTCTTGTTGCTTAGGGTAGCTTTGGCTATTCTGTTTTTTTGTTGTTTTTTTTTGGTTTCATATGAATTTTAGAATTGTTTTTTTCTAATTTGATGAAAAGTAACGTTGGTAGTTTGATAGGGACTGTGTTGATCTGTATATTACTCTGGATAATATGGTCATTTTAACAATGTTAATTTTTCCAATTCATGAGCATGGGAAGTTTTTGTTTTTGTTTTTGTTTTTTTTGAGATGAAGTCTCACTCTGTTGCCCAGGCTGTAGTGCAGTGGCATGCTCATGGCCACTGCAGCCTTGACCTGCTGGGCTCAGGTGATGCTTCCAAGTAGCTGGGACTACAAGTGTGAGCCACCATGCCCGGCTAATTTTTTTATTTATTGTAGTGATGAGGTCTTGCCAAGTTGCCCAGGCTGGTCTCAAACCTGTGGGCTCAGGAAATTCTCTCATCTCGGCCTCCCAATGTGCTGGTATTATAGGCATGCACCACTATGCCCAGCCAAGTTTTTCCACTTGTTCATGTTCTCTACAATTTCTTTTATCAATGTTTTGAAGCTCTTCTTGTAGAGATCTTTCACCTTCTTGGTAAAATATATTCCTAAATATTTTAGCTTTTTGGCTGCTATTGTAAATGAAATTGAATTGTTGGTTTGATCTCAGTATGGCTGATATTGGTGTATAGCAGTGTTATTGATTTGTGTGTGTTGATTTTGTATCCTGAGGCTTTACTGAATTCATTTTTCAAGCCCAGGAGTATTTTGGAGGAGTCTTTAGGATTCTCTAGGTATAAGACCATATTGTCAGCATATGAGATAGTTTGATTTCTTCTTTTCTGATTTGGATACTTTTTATTCCTTTCACTTTCTTGATTGCTCTGGCTAGGACTTCCGTTAATATGTTGAATAGGAGTGGTGAAAATGGGCATCTTTACCTTGCTCCAATTATGAAGGGGAATGCGTTCAACTTTATTCAGAACGACATTGGCTGTGGGTTTGTTGTATATGGTTTTTATTATTTTGAGGAATGCTCCTTCTATGCTTTTTTTGCTGAGGGATTTTATCATGAAGGGATGATGGATTTTATCAAGTGTTTTTTCTGTGTCTATTAAAATGATCACATGATTTAAAAAAAAATTCTGTTTATGTGGCGGATCACATTTATTGATGTGTATATGTTGAATCATTCTTGTATCCCTGGGGGATAAAACCCTTCTTCATGGTGAATTATTATTATTTTTGTGTGCTGTTGAATTTGGTTTGCTAGTATTTTCTTGAAGATTTTGTATCTCTGTACATCAGGGATATTGGTCTGTGGTTTTCTCTTTCTTTCCTTTCTTTCTTTCTTTCTTTTTCTTTCTTTAGTGTGTGTCTTTTGCTGGCTTTGGTATCACAGAATAAGTCAGGGAGAATTTCCTTGCTTTCAATCTTATGGAATAGCTTATGTAAAACTGATACCAGTTCTTCTTTGGAAATCAGGTAGACTCTGCCTATGAGTCCATCAGGTCCTGGACTTTTTTTTTTTTGAGAGACTTTTAATTACTGATTCAATCTCACTACTTAGTTATTGGTTTGTTTAAGGGTTCTATTTTTTTCTGATTCAAGGTTGGAGGGTTGTTTGTTTCCAATAATTTGTCCATTTCCTCTAGATTGTCTAGTTTGTTTTCACAGAGGTGTTAATAATAATCTTGGATGATCTTTTGCATTTCTGTGGTATCAGTTGTAAAGTTTCCATTTTCATTTCTGATTGAGCTAATTTGAACCTTTTCTCTTTGTTTCTTAATTAATCTAGCTAGTAGTGTATAAATTTTGTTCATCTTTTCAAGAAACCAAATTTTTGTTTCTTTCTTTTTTTTTTGAGTTGGAGTCTCACTCCTTTACCCAGACTGGAGTACAGTGGCATGCTCCTGGCCACCGCAGCCTCGACATGCTGGGCTCCAGCAATCCTTCCGCCTCAGTCTTCCAAGTAGCCAGAACTACAGGCGCACACTACCACATCTAGCTAATTTTTTATTTATTGTAGAGATGAGTTCTCGCCAAGTTGCCCAGGTGGGTCTCGAACCCGCGGGCTCAGGCAATCCATTCACCTCGGCCTCCCAAAGCGCAGGATTACAGGCTGAGCCACCGAGCCCGGCCAAGTTTTTGTTTCACTGATCCTTTTCTTTTTTTTCAATTAGTTCTGCTCTGATCTTTGTTATTTCTTTTCTTCTCCTGGCTTTGGGTTTGTTTTATTCGTGTTTTTCTAATTCCTTGAGGTGTAATGTTAAATTGTCAATATGTAATCTTTCAGTCTTTTAATAAAGACCTTAAGTGTTGTAAATTTTCCTCTAAGCATAGCTTTGACTATGTCCTAAAGGTTTTGATAAGTTGCGCCATTGTTTTCATTCATTTCGAGTAATTTTAAAATTTCCATCTTGATTTCATAGTTGACCCAAAGATCATTCAGTAGCAGGTTATTTAATTTCCATGAATTTGTTTGGTTTTGAGAGCTCTTCTTGGCTTAATTTCTAGTTTTATTCCACTGTGGTCTGAGAAAGTGCTTTATGTGAGTTTAGTTTTTTTTTTTTAATTTATTGAGACTTGATTTGTTGCCTATCATGTGGTCTATCTTAGAGAACGTTCCATGTGCTGGTGAGAAAAATGTATATTCTATAGATTTAGGGTAGAGTTTTCTGTAGATGTCTGCTAGGTTCATTTCCTTTAGGGTCCAGTTTAACTCCAGTGTCTTTTCATCAGCTTTCTGCCTTGATGATCTGCCTACTGCTGTCAGTGGAGTGTTGAAGTCTCCTACTATTATTGTATTGCCATCTGTCTCTTTTCTTAGGCTAGTAGACCTTGTTTTATAAAGCTGGGGGCTTTGGTGTTAGGTGCATATATATTTAAAATTGTTATGTCTTATAAGATCGATCCCTTCATCGTTATTTAATAACCTTCTTTATCTTTTTTCACTGTTGTTAATTAATTAACTAATTAATTATTATTTTTTGAGTAGGGTTCCCACTCTATTTCCCAGGCTGGAGTGCAGAGGCACGATTACAGTTCACTGCAGCCTCAAACTCCTGGGCTTAAGTGATCCTCCTGCCTCAGCCTCCTGAGTAGCTGGGACTACAGGCATGTGCCACCACACTTGTCTAATTTTTTGACATTTTATAAAGACAAAGTCTTGCTATGTTGCCTGTGCTCAACTGTTGTTAATTTATAGTCTACTTTATCTGATAAGAGAATGACTACTCCTGCTCCATTTGGTATCCATCTGCATGGAATTTTTTCCCCCCACTCCTTTACCTTGATTCTATAGAAGTTTTTGTGTTAAGTGGGTTTTTGAAGGTAGCAGATATTTGAATTGTGTTTTTAAACCCATTCTGCTAATCTATATTTTTTAAGTGGGACATTGAGACCATTTGCATTTAAGGTTACCATTTACATGTAAGATATCATTCCATTCATCAAGTTGGTTGTTTTTTAAAAAATTTCTCTAACATGTTGGCATTCTATAATCCTTGTAAACTTTATAATTTTCAGCATTTCATTGCTAGTGTATCTCAACCTTTTGTTTCAGTATTTAGAATTCCTTTGAGTATTTCTTGTAAAGCCAGTGTAGTGGTGACAAATTCCCTCAGCGTTTGACTGCAAAGGACTTTATTTATCCTTCATTCATAAAACTTAGTTTTGTGGAATACAAAATCCTTGGCTGACTTTTATTCTGTTTGAGGAGATTGAAGATAGGGTCCCAGTCCCTTCTGGCTCGTAGGGATTCTGCTGAGAAATCTACTGTTAGAGAGATGGGTTTACCTTTGTAAATTATTTGATGCTTTTGTCTCACTGCTCTTAAAATTTTTTTCTTCACATTAACGTTGCATAACCAGATGATTATATGCATTGAGTATTACCTTTTTGCAATGAATCTTCTGGGGGTTCTTTGGGCTTCTTGTATCTGGATATTTAGATCTCTTGCAAGACCTGGGAAATTTTCTTCCATTATTCCCTGAAATAGATTTTCCAAACTTGATGTTTTCTCTTTCTCCTCACAAACACCTATGATTCTTAGATTTAAACTTTTTAGTCCCACGTTTCTTGGAGACTTTTTTTTCCCCATTCTCATGATTCTTTTTCTTTATTGTTGTCTGTTTGGGTTAATTCAAAAGTCTTGTCTTCATGTTCTGAGATCCTTTCTTCTGCTTGTTTTAGTCTACTATTAAAGCTTTTCATAGCATATTGTAGTTCCCTAAATTATTCTTTCATTTTCAGAATTTCAACTTGGTTTTTTAGAAAGGTGTGTGCCTCTTTGGGAAATTTTTCATTTAAGTCCTGAATAGTTTTTTTAGTGTCTTTTTTTTTAACTTTAAAACTGTTTATGTTTTGAGGAGAAAAGATGTGCTGATAGAGAAAATGTAACATGGCTAAAATTTCAACTATTTGATCATAGGCTGTTTAATCATATTTTCTAATGAGCTAAGAACATAGTTTCAGCTGAAAAGTCTCCCTTTGTCTAACATTTACATAAGCAAGTGGACAACACATAGTCCTTATGCTAAACTCTCCTGTTTTTTAAAAAAGCGAAGAAGGAAGGAAGGGAGGGAGGGGAAGGAGAGAGGGAAAGGGAAGGGCATTTCTGATGAAATGGAACATTCATAACTTCTCGACTGGCTCTGTGAATCTGGGTAAGAAACAAAGCTTCTTAGTACTATTGTTTTGCCATAGTTTTGCGGGTCGGAAGTTCAACATGGTTATCACTCTGTTTAAATCAAGGCATCCACTGGGCTTTATTCGTTTTTGAAAGCTCTCGGGTAGAATTTGTTTCCCTCCCTTTTCTAGCTTTCTGGCTTCTGCCCATATTCCTTGGTCCATGACCCCATCTTCCAACTTCAAAGCCAGTAACTGCAGGTTGAGTCCTTCTCGTGCTGCTATCCCTCTTGTTTTCTGCACCCAGAAAGGCTCTCTCTTCTTCCTCATCATTCTTTTCTGCATATTTTTGGAGACTCCTTCAATGTTACATGAGAGTAGTTATGGAGGCTAAGAAATCCAAGGTCAAGTAATCACATCTAGCAAGTGCCTTCTTGTTGGTTGGGACTCTGAAGAGTTTGGAGGTGGTACAGGACATCACATGGCAAGGGGCTAAGCATGCTAGTTTTTTAAATTTCTTTAAATTTCTTTATGTTGATTTTCAATTTTCTCCTAAAGTTAATTGATCAATTTTGTAATCAACCTTTTGAATTCTAAGCCTGGAATTTCAAACATTTCATTTTCATTAGGACTCATTGCTGAAGAATTGGTGTGGTCTTTTGGGGATGTTGGAGAACTTTGTTTTTCATAGTGTCAGGATTATGTTCATGGTTCCTTCTGTTTGAGTAGACAGTTTCTTCTTACTTGAGGTTGGCAGGGGGCTGACATAAGCTCTGTTCCCTTGGTTATAGATAGCCTCGGTATGGTGAGTTTCTCAATTCCCAGCAGTGGCAGTCCTGTGCTGGGTACCTGCTGGTTCACAGCGTCCTGGGTGGCCAGAGTGACTTGGAAAGTGGATGTTAGCTGGGTTTTAGGATCAGGCCATCCCCAGAGCTGAGGTATTGTATCTGATGTGATGGGCTATAATGTTGACCTTCAGCTAGGAGATAGTGTTTGTGGGAGAAAGCCAGTTGCTATGGTGGCTGTGGGCTTTCTCCTTGATGTGTGTTGCTCCAAGGAAATACCAGCCAACCTAGATGGAGGGCAAGGCTCTGTGAATTACCCAACTTATCTGTTTTGAGCCTTTAAGGGGAGTGGGGACAGGCAGAAGGAGCTTTAGCACCCAGCAAGAGTGCATTCTTGGCTGCCCCGGTGGAGATTAGGAAGGTGTCCCGCCACTGAAGTAATACTGTTGTGAAAGGTAGGCACAGAAGAGTTTACTTGTGGAGTGAGTTGCTATGGCAACGAGTCCTGTGGGCATCCTCCTTGGCCTCAGGCAGTTTTCTTGTTAATGTCAAAGTGCAGCAGTCCTCAGGGACTCAGGTGTTCTCTCTGCAACCCACCCCTGCCAGGAACTATCTGCAGCTGAGGAGTTTGCCCTTGGGGCCTGTCCCTGCCAGACCAGCTAAAAAGCAGCCACACATCCTACAAGGGTTGTATTCCTGATAAATGGCTGCTGTTGCTGCTCTATGCTTTCTTTTTTTTCTGAACCATTCCATGTGAGTTTTGGCAAAGCCTGGCTGTGGGTAAGGTGGTTTCCCTAAGGGACTGGAATTCCACAAGTTTCAGGGCTCCTCCCACCCCAATCCCAGGGCAGGAGCACAGAACTCTTGAATTCCCCTCACTCATCTTCCCCACTGCATATGGAGGCTGCCAGTGGACTGTGGTGGTACGGGTGAGAGTTTGGCTAGTTCTAGCCCAGGCCAATGGATTTTCCTCTTCTTTGCCCTCTGTGGTCATTATCGCTTCTTTTAAGAGCCCTGGGGCATGCTTCTGGTCATGTTCCTCCCCAGATGCTGAGGAAACTCTATCTTGGTTTACTTCATAGGAGAAACTCACTCTAGCTGCCTCATGTTTGCCATCTTAATCCAATCTGGGGAGTCTTGCTTTTTCTATAGTAGATAGTATAAATAATTTTTCCAATTGTTTTAATTGGAATTGGTAATTAAATGGCCAGTAATATTAAGTTTTAGCTGAATTCCATTCAGTTATTTGTTATATTTAATAAATGATAAAGGTAAAGGATTAAGTTGATTTTATGTTTTTTATAATCTGAAATGAGAATCCTATTAACTGGCTCCATTTAGAATCAAAGACTTCACCTTAGATGTCAACTAAAATAAAATATACCTGGAAGATTTACCTTTAAAACTAGACATTTGGGCTGGGCGCATTGGCTCACGCCTATAATCCCAGCACTTTGGAAGGCTGAGGTGGGAGGATTGCCTTGAGCCCACAGGTTCAAGACCAGCCTGGGCAACTTGGTAAGACCTCATCTCTATAACAAATCAAAAATATTAGCCTGGCGTGTTGGCATGTGCCTATAGTTCCAGCTACTTGGAAGGCTGAGGCAGAAGGATCACCTGACCAACAGGTCGAGGCTGCGGTGGCTGTGAGCGTGCCACTGCACTCCAGCCTGGATGACCGAGTGAGACTCTGACTCAAAAAAAAAAACAAAAAAACTAGACATTTTGCCATTATAAATTTTAGGGAAAAATGAGTGTACTTGCATTTAATTTTATTTTTAATGATGTTAATTATTCTCTGTTTATTTTTCTTTCAGAATTGGTCCCTAGGAAAGACCTTCTTCTAGAAAATGTGCCATATTGTGATGCACCAACTCAGAAGCAATGAATGTTCTAGGATAAGACAAATCTTTGTACTTTTAACTTTAAAATATATAACTCTGATGAAAGTCCTGGAAATGCAGACATTTTTCTCTGAACTAACATACTGAAAATGAATGAATTAAAGAATAGCTTCATATTTAAATTTCATGTTAAAAGAATATTGCTGAAACTGCAGAACATAGCTAAGTATTTCTAAAGGAAATTAGATAGAGGACAGTTCATTTTTATTTAAAATCAAATTTTATAAAGTAAAATAAACGTTTGGGGAGATATATTCACTTCTCTTTGACCTTGATGAGTATTTGTTCTTAAATAGCTATTTAAAACTGTTGTGTCTTACTTGACAAATTGGTGAGCTTTCCTCCAATGTGAAATACAATTATTAAGTTTGAATTATTAAATTGAGGATATTTAGTCCCCAAAAATATTAAATTGGTCAGAAAAATCACAGTGTGTGCCACCTCTCCACAAAAGATGGCCTTTGTTCCCTAAAGCACTGGAATTATTTCTGTAACAAATAATTGTACAGTTTCATTTTGGAGATAAGAGAGTATCTCTGTGTTCCTTCAAAGACATTTTTCATCAGTCTTTTGAAAATAGATTAATAAAATATTAAAATTACCTAGGGTCACTATCAATAAAGAAATCCTATTTTTTTTCTCGAAAATAGTGGTCCTTGATTAAACTATATAATATGACCTTAGTAGAATTAACTGTATTTAGAACAAGTTAGACTTTATTATGGAAAATGCAATGTATGACTGTATTCTCTTCATTTCAATCAGTGAGACTTAAATGCTTTTCTTCCACATATCCTGTCCCTGATGTGATGGGCAGTTATCACAAAAGGACTTGGCATTCTACCATGTAATGCTAGGAACTGTAACAGCGTATTTAATATCTTTTTGTTTCTCTTTTGTCTGTGCACCCTTGCCATTCTGTGTTCTCATGAATAATATGTTCTCTCCCATTCACTGATAAATTATTTTATTTGATGATGTTAATACAAGGTTTTTAATTTTTACAGGATTCTTAGTGCAAGCGTTGTTTGTTGTCCATATATATTGGTATATCCATGCTGGATATAAAGTGTAATATTATAAAATATAATATGAATTTAAGAGGTAGAAAAATTGTCAAAATTATTTCAATTTAAGCTGGTGACTACCCTTAATGTCTCCTAATACTTTTGAGGAGATCAGTTTGTATTCTGTGTAATGAATGTACATGTCAAAAGATTCACTAGTTTTTCATCCCCTATGTATATTTTTTATTATGTATATAGAAATTATACCTAGAGAAAAATGAAAGTTGATTCAGATTTGAAATTTGCCCTTATAAGAGAATGCTGAAAGTCTTTACAGTACAATCACTGTATAAATATGCTGACTTTCTATTACTTCCATAGTGCCTATATTATATATTTTGAAAAAAGTTGGCTGATATTATTTAAATTTAATGTGTATTCTATATTGTTGCAGTGTCATTGAACATTTTTAGAAGTTCACTAGTTTTTTTCATTAACCTGAGTTTCCTGGTTCCATTCTTTACTCACATTAATTTAAATCTCATCAGATTTATTTTTTATAAACTGTCATCATTAGTAACAGTAGAGATTAGTAATTCATCTATCTGAACAAAATGGTAGAGAAAAAATTGTAATAGATGTTAATAATTCACATATGTACTAAAGTTAGTGGTTTAGAGATTTTCTTTAAGATATACAAGAGGGGGCACAAAAAACCCAGAATTTATTTATTAAAAATTGTGTATTTATTCTTACGTGCTTAAACTTCAGTCATCTTAAAAGTACTCTCCATTTGATGCAGTAAGCTTATCAAGATGCTTTTTTCACTGCTCAAAACAGTTTTTGAACTCATCAGTTTTGATGCCTTTTAGTGCTAATGCTGTTTTTTTGTTTCAGCTCTTCCACATTTGCAAAATGTTTCCTTTTGAGAACTTTCTTCATACAGGGGGGAAAAAAAGTCACTCAGGCAAGATCAGGTGAACAGGGAGGGTGGGGCACAGGGGTCATGCCATTTTTAGTCAAAAACTGCTGAACACTCAGCACAGTATGGGAAGATGTGCTTGTAAACCACTCATCATGAAATGGGCAAACATGTTGAAAGAATCTCCAAAAAAAAAAAAAAATTCACTGAAGCCAAACACAGCCTCTCACAACAATGCTAGCTAGAACACTGATGCCAATGGGTTCTTAGAACACTTACCCAGTGGGGGAAGCCTATACTGCAAGGGGCCCACTCTCCAAAAAATAATTCTGGGTTTTTTAGGGAGTCCACCCTCTCTCGCAGATATAAATAGGTAGATATTATATTGTACTTCATGCCTTAAGACTGCATGATATATGAAGTATATAAACATCAACAACAGGCTTGACTATCACAAAATTTTGAAAGATTTGGAACTCTATCCTTACTTATATAACATATATTTCATATGGATTTTAACTGGTTATTTAATAGTTTAGTTAAAGTAGTTCATGAGTTCTTGGCCTGTTGCAAAATAAAGATTGAGAGTGTGTTCTGTAAAGTAAACCACTGCACCTGTAAATCATTTACAACAGCTTTGAGATTGATAATTATCTAAATACCTAACTTCTCCCTTGTACAATGTCAACATTTAATTAATTAAATCTTTAAACATTTTTTTTTAGAGACAGTATCTCACCATGTTGCCCAGGCTGAAGTGCAGTGACTTTTCATAGGTGTGATCATAGTGTACTGCGCCTTGAACTCCTGGCCTTAAGCAATTCTCCTGCCTCAGCCTCCTGTAGTAGCTGAGACTATAGGTGTATGCCACATGCCCAGCTTTAATGACATCTTTTTTAATTTAGTTTTTTTCTTAAAACTTGCCATATTCACACAGGGAGTTGCCAAAATCTAACATTACCCTTTGACTATTGAAATCTAGTGAAAGTGGGTGTGTGTATTTTTTCTTTATTTTTTAAACATTTTAATTTATTTTAATTGTCAAAATTGTATATAATGTGTACAACATATTTTAATGTGTATATCCATTATGGAATGGCTAAATCCAGCTAGTTAACATATGTATTATCTCACATCCTTATCTATTTTGTGATGAGAACACTTAAAATCTACTCTTAGAAATGTTCAAGAATACAGTATATTGCTATTAACTATAGTCACCATGTTGTATTGGGTGGGCGTATGTATTCTAATTACAGATGTCCAGGCTCAGAGGCCCAGCAAGGCTTTATAAAACAATTTCTTGGCAGAAACTATAAATGGTATATGGCAGAAGAATCATATTTGGGAAGCATATGCAGGAAAGAATCCTTCACTAAAGATTTAAAGCTAGGGGAATATGTTTATATAACATCCATTTCAGAACATTAAAATTAATATGAGTCAACTTGTATTTAAATTGGTTCTTATTTTGCCTGTAGATGCATCTCTCAACATCGACTCAGTGTCCAAAAAGCACATGATAAGACTGGGTGCAGTGGCTCCCAGCACTCTGGGAGGGCAAGGTGGAAGGATTGCTTAAGCCCAGGAATTCAAGACCAGCCTAGGCAATGTAGTAAGACCTTGACTCTACAAAAAATCAAAACGTTAGCTGGGTGTGGTGGTGCTTGTAGTCCCAGCTACTTGGGAGGCTGAGGCGGAAGAATCACCTGAGCCCAGGAGGTCAAGGCTGTGGTGAGCCATGATCATACCACCATACTTCAGCCTGGGTGACAGAGTGAGGCCCCAACCCAAGAAAAACAAGATACCGCACATGATAAGAAGAATAGATGGAATTTCTATACTCACTGGCAAAACAAAAAATTTACTATAAACACAAAGCCATGTGTCACCAAAGAAATGAAAATTCCAATTCTTAAGGCAAGTTTTCTAAAGCAAAAATGGATAGATGCAAAATTAATATAGCTTTACTATATGTCAGCTATAACCAATCAGAAATGGAAACAAGATCCTTTTTATAATAGCAAGCAAAACTATAACATATTTAAGAATAGACTTTTTAAAAAGCTATAACACTTGAAAATGGTAGGTATGCTATATTCCTAAATGGGACAATGGAAAATTCTGGAGATGATGGTTCTTCAAAAATTAATCTTTTGAAATTCCAACAGATTGACAGATATAGCTACATAAAAATATAAAATTTCTGGGCTGAGCCCAGTGACTCAAGCCTGTAATCCCAGCACTTTGGGAACCTGCGGCAAAAGGATTGCCAGTTGCCAGCAGCCTGGGCAACTTGGTGACACCTCATATCTGCAATAAATCAAAAAATTATCCAGGTGTGGCGGCTTGCACCTGTAGTTCCAGCTACTTGAAAGGCTGAGGTGGAAGGATTCCTGAGCCCAGCAGGTCGAGGATGCGGTGGCCATGAGTGTGCCACTGCACTCCAGCCTGGGCAGCAGAGTGAGACTCCAACTCAAAAAAAAAAAAATATATATATATATATATATATAAAACTTCTGTATTCTGCAAAAGGTACTATATACTTTAAGGAAAATTATTTGCCACTGGTGTAATAGTTAAAATATAAGGTATTCCTATAAATCAGAAAAACATAGCTCAAGGGAAAAATGGACAAGTGATATAAATAAGAAATTTACAAAAGGAGAAATACTAAGCCTCTCTAGCGATCAGAAAAATGTAAACTAAAATGAAATATTTCTGTCCATCAAATTGTCACCAGTTAAAGAAATATCCAATATTTGTAAAGATATGAGGAAATGGGCATTGTTATATATTTTTTTTTAAAGGAATGTAAATTATAGGGCCGTGTGTGTGTGCTTGTGTGTTTGTGTTTTAGTGTCTTGCTATGTTGCCCAGGCTGGATTAGAATTCCTGGGCTCAAGCAAGCCTCCTGCTTCAGCATCCCTAGTACCTGGAACTACAGGCGAGTGCCACCATGCCTGACTATAGTGCCTTTTTGAAAGGAAAATTGACATCAATATTTTAAACATACATAGTATTAGTCTATTTCTCAAGAGCTCACAAGAGTACTAATAAATGTGTACTCAGGTATATGTACAGAAATTTCTATAATGTAATTTTTAAAAATTTATAGCAGTCTAAGTTTTTAATTTAGGGTACAATTAAAGAAAATATGGCTCATTTATATTCTGAAATATTATGCAAGATTTGAAAAGAGTGAAGATACACACACACACACGCACACACACACACACACATACACAGGTTGAGTATTACTGATTTGGAAATCCAAATGCTCCAAGCCAAAAAATTTTGAACACCAACTCACTGAAAGATTTTGGAATTTGGGATGCTCAACTGAAAAGTATATAATGCAAATATGCCAAAATCCAAAAAAAAATTTAAAACAAACACTTCTAATCCCAAACATTTCGGTAAGGGATATTTAACCTGTGTGTGTGTGTGTACAATCAAGTGTTTGCTATGAATTCACCTATGTACTAAAGAACTATTTTTGAACACATTTGCATATATATGTGTACAAGTGTATAGAAAATTATACATGCTAAATGTTAATAGTTAATCAAGGAGAAAAATGAGATTTGGGAAAGGAAGCAGTAAATTAGGGATTTTTGTTCTGTTTACTCTTGCATGTTTAAACATTGTTTACAGAGAGTATATCAGCATGTAAGTGTTAAGAGAATAGCTAAGCGACTGGTGATTTTTTTTTTTTTTTTTTTTTTTGAGTTGGCATCTGACTGTCGCCCAGGCTGGAGTGCAGTGGCACACTCACGGCCACCCCAGCATCGACCTGCTGGGTTCCAGCGATCCTTCCACCTCAGCTTTCCAAGTAGCTGGAACTACAGGTATACACGCTAGCACACCTGGCTAATTTTTTTTTTTAATTGTAGAGACAAGGTCTTACCAAATTGTCCATGCTGGTCTCGAACCTACGGGCTCAGGCAATCCACTCGACGTGGATCCCAAAGTGCTGGGATTATAGACTGAGCCACCACTACTGGGGATTTTTAATTTAAAATTAATTATGGCTGGGCATGGTGGCTCGTGTCTATAATCCCGTCACTTTGGGAGGCCTAGACGGGAGGATTGCTTGAGCCCAGGAATTTGAGACCAGACTGGGCAGCATGACAAGACCTCATCTCTACAAAAAAATCAAAAAATTAATTGACCGTGGTGGTACACGCCTGTTGTCCCAGCTAATCAGGAGACTGAAGTGCCTGAGCCCAGGAAATTGAGGCTGCAGTGAGCCATGACCATGCCCCAGCACTTCAGCCTAGGTGACAGGATGAGACCCCAACTCAAACAAACAAATAAATTGATTATGGAATATTTCAAATATTTGCAAATAATATAACTGACACTCATGAACCTAACTCCCACATTTGGCAAATGTTACATTTTGCCATACTTGTTTAAAGATCTCTCTATTAAGCTGTAAAATCTACTAAAGCTAAAGTCCCATCTCCCCTTTTCTTTCCATCTCTACTGGGATAATTACTGTTTTATCGTTTGCAGCTATTATTCCCATACTTGTTTTTATACTTTTACCAAATGTGTATGTATTCAAAAAACAGTATGTAGCATTGTTTTGTAGTTTTAAAATGCAAATGAAATGAGTGGAAGTATGCTCCATGTATTCTGCAGCCTGTTTTTCATCATACATTACGTTTTGGAGATTTATCTGTTATTGTTGCATGAACATCTAGGTCTTTGACTTTTATGTTTTATTTCATTGTATGGATAAACTAGTTTGTTTGTCCTTGTGTCTGTTGACGAATTATAATATGGTTCCTAGTTTTTTTCATATTGCAAACCAATTTGCAAGAAACTCCAGCACATACATTCTTACACCCATGTAAAAGTTTACCAAGAAGCCGAACTGTTGAGTTAACTTTTCCAAAAATTTTTAAAGTACTCTTTAGAGTAGTTGGACCAGTTTGCACTCCACCTAGCAGACAGTATATGAGAGGTCCCATTTCTCCTCACTGTTACGTATAGCTTTTCTATTCGTCAAACTAATGGATATGAAATGGTATATTGTTTTAATTTGCATTTCCTTATTACTAGTGAGGCAGATTATTTTGTTGTATGTTTACTGGCCATTGTGGTTTTTCATTATGAATATGTGTTAATATCTTTTTCCTCTTTTCTCTATTGGGTTATGTGACTTTCTTACCAATCCTTCATATATTCTGAAGACTAATCCTTTGTTGGTTATTTCCTTCTAATATGTAGCTTGTCTTTTCATTTATTATAAACTTGACTAGGCTAAGCGATGCCCATATGACTGGTAGAATTTTATTTCTGGCGTGTCTATGAGGGTGTTTCTGGAAGAGATTAGCATTTCAATTGGCAGACAGGGTAAGGAATATAGCCCTCACCATCATCCAATCTGTTGAAGTCCAGTCTGGAAGAGATTAGCATTTCAATTGGCAGACAGAGTAAAGAATATAGCCCTCACCATCATCCAATCTGTTGAAGTCCAGACTAGAATCAAAAGGCTGAGAAAGGGCAAATTCACTCTCTCTGCTAGAGCTAAGGCATCCATCTTCTCCTGACATCACTGCTCCTAATTCTTAGGCTTTCAGCCTCAGAAAAGTACTCACACTGTTGACTCCCAATTCTCAGACCTTTGGACTCAGACTAAGTTACAGCGCCAACTTTCCTGGTTCTCCAACTTGCAGATGGCAGATTGTGGGACTTCTTGGCCTCTGTAATTGTATGAGCCAATTTCTATAACGGATTTTCTCTATCAATTGATACATAAGTATAAATATACACATATCCTATTGATTCTCCTTCTCTGTAAAACCCTGACGAACACAAAGTTGAAACAGAGTAGATGTTAAGAAAGATCAGGCGTTTAGTATTGGACATGTATTGATTGAGATGCCTATTAGATTACAAAATGTAGATATTAAAAGGACATTGGATATAACATCTGGGATTCAGTAAGTGATCTGAGCCGAAGAAACGAGGGGAACCCCCAAAAATCCTGGAATTATTTTTTAGAGGGTGGGCCTCTTGTAGTACAGGCTTCCCCTGCCAGGTAAGTGTGCTAGGAATCTGTCAGCATCAGTATACCAGCTAATGTTGTTGTGAGAGGCTGCAGTGAGGTTTTTGTTTGTTTGTTTGTTTTGAGATTCTTTCAACACATTTGCCTGTTTCATGATTGGTGATTTGCACCTGAGTGTTCAGCAGTTTTTGACCAAAAAACGGTATGACCCCTGTGCCCCACCTTCCCTGTTCACCCGATCTTGCCTGGAGTGACTTTTTTTGTTTCCCCAGATGAAAAATGTCCTCAAAGGGAAACGTTTTGCAGATGTGGAAGAGGTGAAACAAAACACAGCAAAAGCACTAAAAAGCATCAAAATTGACAAGTTCAAAAATTGTTTTGAGCAATTGAAAAACATCTCGATAGGTATATTGCATCAAACAGAGTACTTTGAAGTTGACTGAAATTTAAACATGTATGAATAAATACACAATTATTAATAAATAAATTCCGAGTTTTTGGAGGTCTACCCTTGTATAAACTTGGCAGTCATTCACATAGATAAAATACTTAAAATCATGGCATTGGACAATATCAATACACCTATTATAGATAAGAAGAAAAGTCAAGGACTGGGTCCTGGAGCACTCTGAATTTAACAGGTTAAGAAAATAGGGAGCAGTAAGCACAAGAGAAAGTTTCCAGTAAGGTAGGAAGAAAACAAGGAGAGTGTAGAGCAAAGGTTGGCAGATTCGCTCACAAGGGCTAAATATGACTTGCTGCTTTTTTTTGTAAATTAGGTTGTATTGAAACACTGCCACATTTGTTTGTTTACATATTGCCTGTGGCTGTTTTAACACTAGGATGGCAGAGTTGAGTGTGGTCCACAAAGTCTGAAGTTGCTATCCAGCCCTTTACAGATAAAGTTTACTGATCCCTGCTAAAGAGTCATGGAAGCCAAGTTTCATTGAAGAGGGAGTGATAACCTTTGCCTAATACTACTGACGTGTCAAATAAGATTTTGAATAAAAATTGTCTGTTTAATTTGGAAACTTGCAGGTGACTCTGATGACTTTGGCAAGAGAGTTTCAATGAACTAATTGGAGAATCATTCTAGGCTCATGTTGATTTCCCCCAACTTGATCTCTAAATTCATTGTAATTGCAGTGAAAATTCCCACAGGATTTTTTTCTGAGGAACTAGTAAAACTTACCAAAAAATTATGAGGACTAATAAAGGTCTGTAAATAGCTAAATCAGTCAGAACAAAGAAGATTGAAATTGATATCCAGCCAGGCTCAGTGGCTCAGCCTGTAATCCCAGCACTTTGGGAGGTTGAGGCAAGTGGATTGCCTGAGCCTGCAGATTTGAGACCAGCCTGGGCAACTTGGTGAGACCTCATCTCTATAATAAATTTTAAAAATTAGGGGAACCCTCTCGGGCCCCCTGCCACTGTGGAGCTTTTCTGTCCTCTCAATAAATCCTGCTTTCTAAAAAAAAAAAAAAAAATTAACCAGGCGTGGTAGCTAGTGCCTGTAGTTCTGGTTACTTGGAAGAATTGCCAGAGCCCATCAGGTCGATGCTGGGGTGTCTGTGAGTGTGCCACTGCACTCCAGTCTGGGTGACACAGTGAGACTCCACCTCAAAAAAAGAAAGAAATTGATATCCATGTGCAAAAAAAAAACTTTGATCCATACCTCACACCATATATGAAAATTAACTAAAAATCAATCACAGGCCTAAAATACCAAAAGCATAATACATAAAAGAAAGAATAACTGACCTTTATAAAAATTAAAAATATTTTGCTCTATAAAAGTAACTTTTTCTTGTGTGGTTTTTTGTTGGTGATGGTGTAATAAAGACAAGGTTATTAAATGAGGTTATAAAGACTATGTTACCCAGGCTGGTCTTGAACTCTTGGCCTCAAATGATCCTCTCTCCTCAACCTCCCCAACTGCTGGGATTTTAGGTGTGAGCCACTGTACCCAGCCAAAAATAGCCGTTTAGAGAATGAAAAGACAAGTTATAGACAGGGATAAAAGATTTACAAGTTGTATATCTGATAAAGAACTTTTACCCAGTATATACACATCGTTCTAAATAATAGAACAACCTAATTTTTAAAATAGTTAAATATTTGAACAGAACCTTCATCAAAAAAGATACACAATATGCATTAATTACTGGAAATTAAAAATCACAAAGAGATACTACAACATACCTATTAGAATGACCAAAATTAGAATGACTGACCGTACCAAGTATTGGCAAGGACATGGAGGAACGAACTTTCATATGTTGCTGATAGGAAAGTAATATAGCAGAAAAGCTTTGGAAAACTTCTATTTCTTAAAATATTAAATATATACCTCACATACAGTATAAATCCTAGGTATTTACCTAAGAAAAGTGAAGCCATCTATCCATACAAAAACTTATTTATAGTAGCTTTAGTTGTGATGGTCAGAAACTGAAAACAACCTAAATGTCCATCAACACATGAATAGATAAATCATGTTATATTCATACAGTGGAACACTTAGAAATAAAAAGACATAACAGTAGTTACATGCGACAACAAGGACCAGCCTGGGCAACATGGTGTGACCTCGTCTCTACAATAAATCAGAAAATTATCCGCGCGTGGGAGCGCGCGCCTGTAGTTCCGGCTATTTGGAAGGCTGAAGCAGAAGGATCTGGAGCCCAGCAGATCGAGGCTGGGATGGTCGTGAGTATGCCACTGCACTCCAGCCTGGGAATGGAGTGAGAAAACAACTCAAAAAAAGTACATATTGTATGATTCCATTTATATTAAATTTTAGAAACTATACACTATTTCATAGTGACAGAAAGCAGATCAGGGGTTGCTGAGGGATGAGGGCAGGGGGACAAGTGGCAGGGAAGGATTACAAATGGGCATGAGAGCCAGGCTCGGTGGCGCAGCCTGTAAACCTGCGCCTTGGGAGGCTGAGGTGAGTGGATTGCCTGAGCCCGCGGGTTCGAGACCCGCCTGGGCAACTTGGCGAGACCGCATGTCCACAATAAATCAAAAAAATTAGCCGGGTGTGGTAGCACGCGCCTGTAGTTCCAGCTACTCGGAAGGCAGAGGCGGAAGGATCGCCGGAGCCTAGCAGGTCAAGGCTGCGGTGGCCGGGAGCGGCCGCTGCACTCCAGTCTGGGCGACGGAGTGAGACTCCAACTCAAAAATAAAATAAAATAAAATAAAAATGGGCATGAGGAAATTTTGGGAGTAGACGGAGGCAATTTCTTTTAATGTATTTGTCAATCACCTAAAATTTAGTTTCATCTTGCCTTTAACCACTCTCAATCATTACTTTTTACTTCACACTAAATACTCATTAAAATAAAACTACATTTTTAGCATTTTTTTGTTCACCATTGTTTCTTGAATCCTTCCTTTTGAGTTCAATGAATTTGTCTCTGAACAATATTTATTTTCGCCCTTACTGTTGCATAATAATTTAGTTAACTACAGAATTCTACATAGGCCCTATTTTCCTTTAACACTTCACAGATACCATTTTGTTGTCTTTTAACCTCTCATTTTACTGCTGAGAAGTCTCTTTGCAATTTATTTTGGCTAATTTGTCCTTTCTTTATGATAGCTTTTAAGATTTTTGTCTTTTCTTTAGTATTCTAGGTAGATATTTTATTTGTATTTATCCGACTCAATACTTGGTGTATTTCATCTTTCTGAGGATTCACATTGTGCATCGATTCTACAAATTACTCAACCACTTTCAAATATTGCCTCACTAACATTCTCTCTATTCTTCCCTACCCTGGAGCTCCTGTTGGGCGTTTCTCATTGTGCTTCATTCTGGCTAATTTATTCAATTTCACTAATTCAGGACCTGCTCTAATTTACTACTTCTTTCTTCAGCTGTGTCTAATCCGCTGTTTATTTGCCCTGTGCATTTCTCTTTTAATTTCAGTGACTTTATTTTTAATTTCTAGTAATTATATTTGTTTTTATATCAAATACACCGTTCCTTTTTCACAGTGATTTATTCTTTAATTTTAGTTCCTCATGTCTTTCATCATTTAAAGATTCTAATTGTATAGTCTCTTTCAGAATGTCCTGGCCTATCAAGTACCTAAATTATTAGTCAGCACTCCTCTACGTTCTTTCCTCGTGTATTTGTTTGTTTGTTTGTTGTGTTTTGTTTTGAGTCAGGGTCTCTGTTGCCTAGGCCGGAGTGCAGGCACTATCACAGTTCACTACAATATCCAACTTCTGGGCTCAAGTGATCCTCCTGCAGTAACTGGTACTGCAGGCACGTGCCACCATACCCTGCTAATTTTTTAATGTTTTGTAGAGATGAGGTCTCACTATGTTGCCTAGGCTCATCTCAAATTCCTGGGCTCAAGTGATGCTCCCTCCTCAGCCTCTCAAAGTGCAGGGATTACAGGCATCATTTTTTATTGTGGATACATCTTGGGTGGCAATTGTTCATTCCATGAGGATCCCATGTAGAGTTGAGGATTGTGGGAGTGTCCCTCCAAAGAGATTTTGTACATGCCTTTGCCAGGCACCATAAGGGTACCCTTGGAGATATCTATACCACTTAGGTAATTTAAAATTGATTCTAAATCACCATGTGGTGTGGCAGTTTTCATTCATCACTGATGATTTTTCCCCTACCCAGAGCTCCTGGAGCCTTGCTCTCCTTAGGTTTATGGGTAGAGTTTTTCAGCACCCCTTCATGGCACTCACAATCCTTTGAAGGATCCTAGCATTAAGCAGATAACTCAGTTCTAACCCCTGCTATACTCAAGTCCAGAGACTCAGCTCCTGTTGATACGTGTAACTATTAGGGTTTGTTTCCAAGTCCCCTCACAGCCTCCAGTATGACATCAGTGTCAGTTTACAGTTACGCACTGCTCTGGCTTTCACATCTCTTTTCTTTCTGGCATATGGGGATTTCCTTTCTTGTGAGCTCAGCCGTGTAGTAAGTGCCAGAATGCAAAGAAATGCTGAAAGATAAATGTGATCATATTAAAAGGACATGGAAGTCAGACTGAAGGAACTCTTGCTTGTCAAACTGGAGACAACATATGCATCAAAAATAATAATGACCATAATAGAGTAAAACATTGCATAAAAAATAATAATCCATGAGTTCATAAAGACAAAAAAAGGGGAGAAAGGAAAAAAAGGTGAAAGCTCTTTTTTCTCCTCCAACTTTCAACTTTTCTCTAGCTTTGAAGTTTTTCAAAGTAAAATGTTGGAGGAAATTACAGTTGAATCTCATCCAACATTTTGTTGTAGGAAGGGTTCTACATTAGCATCGTTCACATGTTGCCAAACTCAGAATTCCAGATACCGATTATTTTAGAAGAAAACAGTCTTCTAAAATGTCTTTCTGGCAGTCTATTTTTAATATTCTAGCCTTCTGTGGCTAAGAAACCTTATTCAATGAAACGTGATTAAGGCCTTTAGTTTAGGAATTTTTTTCCCCTGCTAAACTCTTTTTCCCTAATTTTAACCGAGTGCAATCTCTCCATTTATTCAACCAACATTAACTGAATACTGCCCAGGATCATTCTCAAAGATAGATGCCAGGGATTCAAAAACAAGACAATCCAGTAGGGAAGATCAGCAAGGAAGTGGGTGATTATAATGCAATTAGTACTAAATAAGGATTAAGCAGAGGGCTTTAAAAATATGAAAATAATTTATTGGGATGTGTTTTGTAAAATACAATATGATATGATTTTAGTCTCTTAAAGAAATAACCACGTATGAAATAACTCAGACCTGGCCGGGCTCGGTGGCTCAGCCTGTAATCCCAGCACTTTGGGAGGCCGAGGTGAGTAGATTGCCTGAACCCGCGGGTTCGAGACCCGCCTGGGCAACTTGGCGAGACCTCATCTCTACAATAAATCAAAAAACAATTAGCCGGGCGTGGTAGCGCGTGCCTGTAGTTCCAGCTACTTGGAAGGCTGAGGCGGAAGGATCGCCGGAGCCCAGCAGGTAGAGGCTGCGGTGGCCGGGAGCAGCCACTGCACTCCAGTCTGGGCGACAGAGTGAGACTCCAACTCAAAAAAAAAAAAA
>CAUYQG010103190.1:0-13427 GCA_963574415.1 Tarsius wallacei
CCCAATTTACTGGAAGATCGAATCTCCACCTGCTCTCCCTCTGAGTGGTTATAACTTTTGTAACGACAAGTTCCATGACTTGTACAGTCCTTGCCCCATGCATGATGTCTTAGGCCTTGCAGATTCCCTGTACTCTAGGCAAGCTTGATGGCCACTCTGAGATACCTCAGATACCTGGAAGTCTGTTTCTGAAAAGACAAAGTCGGCAAAGTTAATTATACCTGAAGTGTGCACTTCTCCAAAAGCACAGCTACTATTTTCTCGTCATTGTGTCAGGGTTTAAGAACAAGATGAAAAATGGCTTCCCGCTCTCGGTCTGTCCTTTCAAGTCGTCCACACAACCTGCCTTCCTCATTCTGCTCCTAACCACATAAACAACCAAACAGCATTCATTAAGTCTGCAAACGGTGTTGAGGCAGGGTAGCTAGCGCAGGCTAGGCAAGGACAGATAAACTTCTTGTCGGCAGATTTTAGAAAGCATGCAGACATCCTGACAGGCTGAACGCTCAGCAGGTTGGAAGGTGAATTCAGTGTGGACTCCCAGTCCATCCCGTCGCTTCAGCTCTCCAAAGGAAAACGCCATCACGGTGGTTCCCGGACCAGGAATCAAAAAGCCACAGAAATGATAAAAAGACCCCTTTCAGCTCATGAATTTGCTAGTTGAAAAAGGCTGGCAAGTCTCCCTGGAAACGACTGCCCACGTCCCCCATCGGAAAAGGAAAGAGATGTTAATCTTTCCGGAGTGGCGGTTCCACACCCTCTTTAGCAGATCAGTCACTGTGAAGATATATCAGCGCTATTGTAAAAAGTAAAAAGCCCGGTTTCTCTCACCTATGCCAGCTCTGGCATGTCCCTCTAGCTTTTTCCTCTTCTTTCTCTAATAAATTTTGTTTTAAAACTTTGCTAGCCACTCTAAAATTCATTTTAGGGCTGAGTCAGAGAAGCCACAAATGTTGAAATACATCCCACCCGGCAATAGCATCACTCTGGGAGAGAAATTACCACAAAGGAGAGGAGAAAAAATGTTCATACAGCATGACCTTAATAATTTGGAGCACAGGAGAAAAAATATAACAAACATCATCAAAGCAAGCCACATTTAAGGAGAAAATCCAAATTACAAAATAAAAGAAGGGTCATTATACATGCACATTTGCTGCTTATTTGTTCATTTACGTAGCAATTAGTCACTAAGCACATAGTATGTGCCAGGGTCCGGGTTAGAGTTTTGAACAAAAGAGACTCTTTTCTCTCACTCAGGAAGCTCACAGACAAGAAGAGAGAGGGGACTTAAAGAATAAGTGAGCCAAAAACACCCCGTTGTAATAAGTGCTTTGAAGAAAAAGAGCAGAGTAACCGAGAAAGAACAGTAGGTGTTTGAGAGAAGGAACTGTCTGGATGGAGTGTCACCCCCTAGGAAGCCCCTTTGGGAAGGTGACGCGAGCAGCAGTCTGCTTTGGGGAGAAGACTGTTCCAGACAGACAGAACTGCTCCGGGTGGAGCAAAGAACCTGTGTCAAGTCCCTGGGCCGGAAAGGCCTTAGTGTGTTTTTGCAACGGAAAGACCAGTGCGCCTTGAGCACAGGGAACAGGAGGGAGTGGAGAGAGGGATGAGGCAGGAGAGAAGGCCTCCCGGGTGAACCTGCCTCAGAAGCAGAAAGAGGTTGCCAAGCAGGCGTTGGCAAACTTCTTCTGCAAAGGGCCAGGGCGTAAATTGTGTAGGCTTTTGCAAGTCATGAGATCTCTGTCACTACTCAACTCTGAGGATGCAGCACAAAAGCAATTACAGACAATGTGTGTGGCTGTGTTCCAGTAACACTTTGTTTACAAAAGCACGCACTGGGAGGACTTGGCCTGCGGGCCAGATTCTTCCCGTTGCCAACCCCCGAAAGACAGAAGTCGGGCATAACATTGTACTTGGAAACCTACGTGGGAGCAGGAAACTCATCTTGACAAGTGAGTCAGCGTTAGTCAGGCCATCATTGAAAATAAATGTCTTCCTCGGGCTCCCACTTCAGTGGGATAGGATAAGATCTGCGTAGGTTCTAAACAGGGATGACCACAGCTTTGGAAACCTGGCCAAGCAATAAGTTTAAGCACGTTGATTCATTCACCTTGAGTGACAGAGAGGTGGGGATAAAATGGTGTTCGTGGGTTCGAAGTGTTCTTTTGCTGAGAGGCGTCCGACTACTCACATGCTCCTGTTAATCAAAGGAAGGGAAAGCTGAGCAGTGAGAAGGAAATGGAGCTGAGGGCGCACAGCAGGCTGACGGGGTGGACGCCCGTGAACCTTGGGCCCGCTGGCTCTCCCGGCTGCCTCCGTGACAAATATCCATCCAGGAGCGCTGGAGTGTTCTCGTCAATGTGTGTTAGACCTACCCCTGCTTACAGGAATGCCGTATTGTATGCTTTTAAGTGAATCTTTGCCCAGAATGAATCATCTCTCAAATAGCACATGCTCCTTTCTTAAAGGAGGCCACCATGCATGGATCGATGGTCACCGGCCAGGTGTGCCGAGCATTTGACAAGCACTGCCCACTTCGCTCACCATACTCCTGTGACATCTGTACTACCCCATCCTCATTTTACCAAAAACGGAATCAGTGATGTTATTATCCTCGTTTCACAGAAAACGTAGACTCAGAGATATTAAATCATTGGCCCAAGGTGAAACAGCTAATAAATGATAGGCTCGACTAATTTTATTTTTAAAATGAGGCACAGTAAATGAGGTACAACTGTATTTACACTATTTTAGTTTATGAGTTAGAGTCTCACTCTGTCACCCAGGCTAGAGTGCAGTGGCATGCTCACAGCCACTGCAGCCTTGATCTGCTGGCCTCAGGCAATCCTTCCCCCTCAGCCATCCAAGTAGTTGGGGCTACATGCACGCGCTACCACACCTAGCTAATTTTCTGATTTATTGTAGAGACGAGGTTTCACCAAGTTGCCCAGGCTGGTCTTGAACCCCCAGGCTCATGCAATCCTCTCGCCTCAGCTTCCCAAAGTGCTAGGATTACAGGGGCGAGTCACCTTGCCTGGCCTATACTTCCTTTTTAAATAGCACTGGGTAGATAATAAAAATCATAAGATCTCCACCTTTTTGACTCAGCAGGGCAAAGGTTGGAGGGAATGCACTTTTGCCTACAGCCAACTTAGCTCATTCACAGCTCTGTAAACGATGATTGCGTTTATTGTCTGTGTGTACGTGAGCACAAGGTGAAGAGGCACACATTTTTGAATACTCTGAGTTGTAGGTTCATTTTTCTAAGCTCTCCCAATATCTTTTGTAGTAATTAGGGTTTCACGTTTCTTTGAGCACAGGAAGCGTCGTTGTTTTATCATTTCTCGGATACTTCAATCTCTGAAGTATCTGCAAGTCTGTTTCTGCTGTCTTGTATTCTGCCGGTTTCTACCCTTGGGTCTTCCTTTTGTGCTTAGATATTTTTTACTATAAGCTACTCATTTTTTTCCAGAAAACGTAATGCGGGACTTTGTCGAGGCCCAGGATAAAGGTGTATTCCTCCGAGGATGGGAATTTCCTTCTTCCAAGCGCCAGGAGGCTCTTCCACTTCAAGGGCATTTTGGATAAAATTCACCGCTTAAGGTTCTACGGGCTGCAAATCTGGAGACTGGAATGCAAATCTGCAGCGAGATCAACTTGTTGTTATATCTCAGGGTTAGCTTCCCCCCTTCCGTCACTTGCTTGGTCCCCAAATAAACATCATTGCATTCTGTGGGAGAGGGGTTGAGGTGCATCTTTTTCTGGCTTACCGTTTGTTAGGTTGGTGAGCCCGTGCCATGAGAAGGATGCAAAGAATTGCACAAAGAGCAGGTCAGGAAAAGTTTATTTAGAAAGCTGAGCAGAGAAAAAGGGTAGATCCGTCTCTCCAAGATAAGAGAGGGGGGTCAGACGCTTAAGAAGCGTTTGGCAGTGAATGCTTGAGGTAAGCTTTCCTTTCAGTGGGGGAGGTAAGCGTTACTGGGTGAGATGACACAGGAGCTGCCACCATGGTGCTGAGGTGATGGTCTGTGTCACATTGGTCACCGAGGGCTGATGGCAATAGATTAGGTCAGCTTGGCCCTTTATGGCAGGAAGACAAATAATGGGGATAACAGGGCAATTCGTACAAAGCATGCTCGTGGGGCTGCGAGAGGGAAACTTCGTTTCTTGTTTAGTGGTGATAAGGTGGGTCGAAGTAAGCTGCTGAGAAAAACATGACAAAGCTAAGCAATGTTAAAATGGCTGCCACTCTGACTAAAGTTACTCCATTTTGGCTTTTCACCCCTTCACCTTTACTTTGAGGTCCCAGCATTATGTGCAGAAGGGTTTCTTACTAAATTTCCCATCTTGGGAAGGCCCTGGGCTTTGGATCGGTCCCCTCCCCTTTGAGACCAGCTGGAGAAGCCACCAGGTCGGGGCAGAGTCACTCAGACACGGTTGACCGCGGTGGAGGTGACGTTTAGTCTCCAGCCTCTGAGAGGTGGAGCTGAGGCCCCGTGACTCAGAGCCCCACCCCAAGTCACATCAGGGGACTATTGGTGTGGGTGAGGCCCTTAGGTAAACAAAAACCCTCTGGTCAGGCACTTTCCTCAAGGCAGGCGTGGCTTCAGGGCTTTGCTTACTTCTCTGTGTTCCACCTTCACTTAATTTTGGCCTAACAATGCCATCATTTTGTTAGCTCCTCAATGCTTTAGTTAACAAAAGACCAGACCATGCGATCTGGGGACAAAGAAGGGAGACCTTATTTTATTTTCTACTTTAAGAAAACCCGTCTGCAGATTGGGAAGGCTGTCTCTTGTATAAGGGTAAACGTGCTTCATGAAGAGCAGAGGGAGAGTCTGGTTTATGTAGGGAAAATTCCTGCCCTGGTTCTTAATCAGATCTGTTTAAACAAATGAAGCATTCAGACTTGTTCAGTTCTGATTATTCAAAATAGTTGAGCCCTGAACGGATGGTTTCCAAGCCCCAAAGTCTTTTGTCAGATGTTGCTTTCAAACAGCTGGATGTTAAGGGATGGTTTCAGTGCTGACAAAATACCACCTGATTAAGAATCGAGAGCTGTGGATTACACTTGTAGCTTGATCTGGTTAGCTTGATAGTAGAAAAGGCGATCCTGTGACACTTTCACTATGTCTTTCTGAGAACACAGTGTTTGGTCACTCCCTCAACCAGCTATGGCTGCCTTATGCTGTTTAACTGTGAGCACCTCAGTTAGCCATGGGGAGTCCATTTTGTCTGTTGGTTAGGGAATAGGAGGGGACCACCAAAAAAGGGTATTTATATATAAAAACTTGTGTACTTATTCTTAATGTTCAAACTTTAGTCACCTTCAAAGTACTCTATGTTTGATGCAATACACCTGTCAAGATGCTTTTCCACAGCTCAAAACAGTTTTTGAACGCATCAATTTTAATCCCTTTTAGCGTTTCCGCCGTTTTTTCTTTCACTCTTCCACATTAGCAAATGTTTCCTTTTGAAGACTTTTTTCACCCAAGGAAACAAGCAAAAAAAGGCACACAAGGTGAAATTGGGTGCATAGGGAGGGTGAGGCATGGGAGTCATACCATTTTTGGTCAAAAAACTGCTGAACACTCAACATAGTGTGGGCAGATGCACTGTCATGGAGGAACCAGTCAGCTGTTTGCCACAAAAAAATTCGCTGAAGCCAAACGCAGCCGCTCACAACAACACTGATGCTGCTGGGTTCCTAGAATACTTCCCTAGTGGGGGAAGCCCGTACTACAATGAAAAGATAATTCTGGGGTTTTCTTGGGTCCCCTCTCATACTTTAACACTTTAAAAAGAAGGCTTTCAAATATTTTGTAGCATTTTAGGTGGTTGTATAGGAAAGAATTAGGCTTACCCAAAGAGAGTCTGGTCTTTGCTCTTGGCCTGGAAGGTGATCTCTAAGCTATCGGGATATATTGCCCAATAGGGTGGTCTTTGTTCACTGAAGGGTCTCACCCACACCAACAGTCTAAAGATGTGACTTAGGGTGGGGCTCGGAGTCACGTGGTTGACTAAGTGGCTGAGCCCCAGTAAAAACTCTGAAAGCCATGGCTCAGGTGAGCTTCCCTGGTTGACAATACTCTGTGCACGTTGTCTCCCATCCTCACTGGGAGAAGTCAGCACTGTCCATGAGCTGAAAGAGAACAATGGAAGCTCCACATGTGGACCTTTCCTGGACTTTGCCCCATGTGTCTCTGTCCTTGGCAGATTTTGGTCTGTATCCTTTTACTATAATAAACCATAACTGCGAGTAAAGCAGCTTCCAGTGAGTTCGATCCGTCCTTCTGGCAAGTTATCAAACACATGAGCATTTTGGGGACCCCCAAACTTACAATCAGTAGCAGAAGCAAGGGTGGTCTTGGGGACGTTTCTCCCTCAATGGAAGGTGGTTGCTTTCAGTGGAAATGTAGGCTCAGCACCTAGCCAGCCATATAACCTGAAAGGGAAGAATGTGCAGCAATTAAGAGATGCAACATTTTCCTGCCTCTGGTCCGTGTGACAACATAACTTTTATTTGAGCTGAGCAGTATGGCTGGACTAATTTCACTCAAAATGTCTAAACAGGCTTTAATGAAAATCAGACACAAATACTGCCTAGATTGTTTTTCGACAAAACAAATGTCACTGTTTGTGCATGAATATATGTAAATGTAACATGTGTTGGTGCCTGTGTGTGTATGAATACACCTAACAAAACAGCACTGGATTAAAAGGCAAGAGATGTAGATTATCCTGGTAGTTCTGATCCTGTCACTTTATAGCAAAGTCGACTTTGGTGATTCACTTAGCTTCCTCGAGTCTATTTCCTCACAGACCCAGTGACCCAGATGAAGAGCTCTTAGTGGGGTGACTCTGCCTACCAGGGGCCGTTTTGGAAATTCATGAGACTGCTTTTGGCCGTCACAACAGTCGAGAGTGCTGTTGGTATACAGGGGGAACTGGGGATTCTAAACATTCCACAGCGCGTGGCACAGCACTGCCCAGCAAAGAGCTGTTCCACATTCTGTACAACTTTGGGATGTTTACCAGACATTCCCACAGGTATCTGTTTGTAATTATCTGAGCCTAGAATCGAGCTCTATTTTGTACCCAAGAGCAAAGCACGTTTCCCCATGATTTCAGTGAACACAGAATTGTCCAGGTTCACAACCGTGATGTAAATTGAGGCGAGAGCACACTTGGTTTGGTTTGGTTTTTCCTGGTGATGTCGAGAGTCCCTGAGACCACCCACCGATGTGTGTGAGTCTGCACAGAGGGCTCCGCACCTGTGGTGGAAACACAGATACCGCCACAGATCTTCCCGTGTGGTCCTCAGCTGAGCATTTACATATTGAAATGCAGAGTATTTATTATAAAGAAATTTCGTTTTTCTCTCTGTGTGGTAGTGTCGCATGATTTTTAAAAAATTATGTGTGTACGTAGGTTATAATATCTAAGGAGTTGATACTAAAAAATTAATTGTATTCCTCCCATCCAAGTGGCACTTCGTATCCCTCGATTTTTTTGTATCTTGAGATCAACTGCACAGCATGGTGAACATAGCTAATAATTGAAGACTGTACATTTCAATATTGCTGAGTAAATTTCAAAGGTTCTCATCACAAAAAGGTTAACAATTTGAGGTGACGGATATGTTAAGTATCTTGATTTAATCGTTCCACATTGTATTCAAAAAATAATAACATCACTTTGTACGCTGTAAATATATACAATTATAATTTGTCAATATTTAATTGAAAAAAACACTATCTATAGATTTCGTTCTGTGTAGTATCCTAGCATCCTGTCAAATTTTTCCTGTGCCAATTGCATGCACACACAGAAATAAGAAATGACTTGGGATCCCACTTTTTCATGAAAAGGTATCCACAATGTTAAGAATATACTGAGGTAAAGAATTCTATAAACTCTCTCTTCCAGCCTTCATTTCAGTTAGTTAGCCTAGTTTGGGCTCTGTGCAGTAAAAACTTTGGATATGTTTCTAAGCCACTCTGCCCATATGGTTTTTTAACTACCTACTCCCTCAAGGTATAGTCTCTCATCAGGGATGATCTTCTGGTTCTGGGAAGGAGAAAGGGCCCGGCAAAGGGCCCAGCAAGTTCATCTTCAAAGGTGGCCTATGCTCAGCCCCAAGTGATTGTGTCTTCACTTCAGCATCATTCACTTCAGTGAACTTACTACCAAGTAGTGGAAACACACTATGAGTAAGACAGTGTCCTTCATCATAAAGGTCTTGACGTCTAATTGGGGAGAAAGTCTTCAGCCCAAAAGGCTGTGATGCCACACAGGAAATGGGAGGATTTGAAGAGTGAGGTGTAAGCCAAATGCTACGGGAGAGCTGGGGGAGTGATGAACTTGCCCTGGGAGAGAGAGGAAAGGCTTGAAGACGTGGGATGGGGTGTGGGCAGGGGTGCTTCGGCCAGGGATGCTCCATTAACGAGGTGAGAAGAGGAGGCTAGAAAGTGTGAGAGGTCCCAGGCGCGTCTGGCCAGCATGCTCACAAGTCAGCAAGGCTGGAAAGGTACTTTGGGACCTTAGTTCAGGCTGCTATAAAAAGTGCCGAACACTGAATGGCTTATAAACAACAGAAATTTATTTCTCACACTTCTGGAGGCTGCAAGTCCGAGATCAGGGTGCCAGCATGGTTGGGCTCCAGTGAGGACCCCCTTCCACGTTGAGACTACCAACTTCTTCCTGTATCCTTCCATGGGGGTAAGCAGACAAGAGAGCTCTCTGGAGTCTCTTCTCTTTAAGGGCACTGATTCCATCGCCCCCCAAAGGCCGGCCTCCTAACACCATCCCACTGAGGGCTGCGGTTTCAATATATGCATTTGGGGGAGACACATTCAGCCCAATACAGGATCCGATCACGGAGGACCTTGACAGCCGGATGAGAAGTCTGGACAGAATCCTGCAGGCAAGAGGCAGTCATGAAGTGTGGAGCGAGTGGATGATCGGAGCTCTGGTTTTGGAAACATTTCTCGCTGTTGTCTGAAGGGTACATTGGGGCCAGGATGATGTGGGGAGAAAGGAGCTTCTATCGGTTGGTGGTTGCACCATCCCAGGTAAGAACACGAGGGCAGGAGGCAGAACGGCAGCAGTTGGACCGGGACGGAGGGCAGGGAGAGAGACTCACAGGGAGGAGGATTGGGAGGGGCTGCATCTTGACTCTGAGGACTCTGGCCCGGGTGGCTGAGCACATGTGACGATGCCATACATCGGTCACCGGCTTCGAGGGGCGGGCTGCCCAGGAAGACGAGGCGGTAACGAGCTTGGTTTTCAGACCCGAGTGACTTGAAGGGCAGATGCTGTGTCCACGAGAAGACGTCCAGCAAGCTGTTGGCAAAAGAAGCCGAGGGTCGAGTCTCCGGAGTGACTGTCACCTCCCTGCTGCCCTCTTCCCCCCTGCAAAGGCCCTTTTCTCTGTCGCACCTGGAAGGCTACAGACGGCACCCTGGTAAACAGCCCCTGAGGAACCCAGTGGACCCAGAATCACATCCTAGCTCTGCCAGTCTCCACCTTGGGTGAATTGCTGGATCTCTCTAAGCCTCGGTTTCCTCACCTACAAAATGGGGACCAAAAAAGTATCTTCAGTACCACGTTGTTTTGACAAACAGACGAGGGAGTACCTGGCAAATTGGAAATGCCTAAAAATACCACCCAGCTGTCAAATATGAAATTCAAATAAAATAATAAATTCAATCTCACATGGATGAACCGCATCTGGAACCATTCCACAAACGCACTCAAACGTTCCCACGTCCTGTCATCTGTCCCCACGGCTGCTTCCCGCTCACAGTGCTCTCTGCTCACCCAACCCATCCACCAGTGGTTGACGAACAACAGAAATTTGTTGTTGTCCCACATAAGATCCTGAAATCCGGCTTCCTCATGACTCTAGAAGCCAGGGCCTGAATCTGGAATGATCCACAAGATTGGGAGAGTCTGCGCACTCCTCGTGTTGATTAAACAAAATCTTGGTGGGCTTAGAAGGGAAAATTTGGATTTATCCTGTTTCAGAAAATACTCTGATTCTGTAGGGCTTTCCTTCACATGTTTTAATAGAGGGATTATGTAGCAAAGCTCCTCACCAAATGCAGGCTTCATCAGACAGTAAAAAGAAGAAAATGAAAGTTGGGGAAACGCAGACAAATTTGGTAATCTCTAATGTTTGCTGCTTTTTGTGGACAACTGAACGCTTGGCACCTTTGATTTGGGATGCTACCAGCCAATTCTTCCCAACTACCTTCTGCCCCACTTTGTCCTGGCAAATGCAATTGGCCTGGGAGATGCAGACATGCTACCCTGCACGGTGTAGAGCCAGCCAGACTGGAGAAGACATTGCTCTCTGCAAAATTAAGATAAGAGTTCAGAAGGGCCAATCTGCTTCCGAATATGACTTTAACAACGTTTTCAAGTTAACTGAAACAATAGCTCAATGTCGTTCTCGGGACTTCTACTTATTACTGTGTCTTCTGTGTAAGAACAGTTCCTACGGCAATATAATGAAAATAACCTTTACTTTTTTTTCAGCCACAAATAGAGAACCATAAATTATTTCTCAGCCTGGTTTCCTTTCAGCACATACAAAAGCCAGTCCCCACTCTGTCCCAGTAAATCAAAGCTCCAAAAAGGGCAAGGCAGCTAATCAGAGAACGCAGCTTCCACTAACTAGACAATAAAATCCTGCGTCTGTCATCTTTGGAATTAATAAGAGATGAAGGGCCACTTGACACAAAGTTTCCAAACTAGGTCAGGAAAGACTCAGGGCACAGAATGGATTTGTAGACCTGGTCATTCTATTCATCTAAGACCACCTAGTCTAACAAAGATTGAAGGCTCATCTGTGTTTTACACCCATGAATAAATGTCTTCAATGCATTTTCAGTAGGACCCAAGACTTAATCATCTTATTTTAGAAAAGCACATTTTAAAAAAGAAATGAATGTTTTTGAACTGGGAGATATAAGGAAAATGTTTCTTAGAGAAAGAGTTTTGGGAATAAAATTCAAAGGATACAGAACCTTGCAACAGCCAGAGAGGTTCGTAAACATTTTGTAAGAGTAGATTAACTAAAATCAACCATACCCTATTGACTCAACCTTTCTACTTTTCCAATACCAACGTCCCCCAATAGAGTAATTAACGAAGCCAACATTTACTGAGTTCATTCTGAGTCAGGCATTGTGCTAAGCACCGGGTTAAGAAGATGAAGAAAACACTGGACCTCCCCTCAAAGAGCTCTCACCCTTCAAAAAGTTCAACAATTGCTTAATTTTATTACATAAAATAAAAGAATCACTATAAATTGATTCCCAAGTTCTGTTGGAAGCACTACGTGAAATTTTTGCTTCACAGCAATGTTCTCAGTAAAATAAAATCGAATGACCTAAGATAGGGAGAAGACAGCGTTCCCAGGATAGAAAATAGTTTCAAAAATCAAGTAAATCCAACAAACTTTCACCATAACCAGAGTCACAAACTTAGTAACTTTACATAGCTGCTTAAGAACGATGAAAGAACAGAAATGGTCAATGCTGATGTTATAGCACTTCTATAAAGGTTTAATTAGAAAAAAATCCATAATTATACTTGAACTCAACCATGTTAACTTCTGGGATTTCTGGACTGAGTCTGTTGACGTGTTTACAGGAAAATTAAGAATTTTAGGGAGTAGGCTTGTTCACCAGGGAAGTCTCTTTGCCTTGTTATCCTGAAAACCAGTGACACTGAACAAAAGGATTCCTGATACTTTCGGAAATTACGTAAAAGGTGGATTGAACTTTAGTCCAGAGGGCATCCCTATAGGATGCCTGGTCAGAAACTTCTGGGTTGGATTCATTTCCTCACTTAAGATTTTTGCAAAAGTTTTTCTGCTCGCACAGAAGATTCTGAAAAAGAACTCATTTTAAAAGATCTGTATGAAAATGCTTAGAAGAGTTTGTCATATACCTTGTTAGAGCAAAGCTGACTGGAGAGGGGAAACCATGTATCCTGTTGTACTTTAATGGACTTCAAAAATAATTAAAAGTAGAATAGGAAAAAGTGCTGACAAAGTTATTTGGTCAAGACATTTTTTGACAGTTTTCTGGAATGGGAAAGCCTCTCTCTTGTTTTGTGATAGGTCTTCCTTTCTTCTTTTCAATCTATCTTGTGTTTGCTACCAAATTAATTTTTCTAGTGCATCGCTTTTGTATTATCTTCCTGCTTAAAATCTCAGAAAATAAGTTCTATGCCTATACACTGTTGGCGCGTGTAAATTAGTACAACCTCTACGGAAATCGGCATGGAGATTTATTTCTCACAGAACTAAAAGTACATCAACCACTTGACCCAGCAGTCCCACTACTTGGTATCTACCCAAAGGAACAGAGGCCGTTATACAAACACAAACCAACCGACCTGCACTTCCATGTTTAGAGCAGCACTGTTCACAATTGCAGAGATGTGGAATCGACTTAAATGGAAATGGAAAACCAAACGCCACACGTTCTCACGTATACGTGGGAGCCAAGCTAAGGGTCTGCACAGGCACGCAGAATGGCACATGGACATTGGAGACTCACAAGGGGGAGGGAGGGTGAGAAGGGAGAGGGACGAAACATCACCTGCTGGGCACGACGTGTACCGGTGGGGATGGTGGGTGTGCTTCCAGACTTCTTCACCACCGTCCCATGCATCCGTGTAACCAAAAGCTATTTGTATGCCCGAAAGCCACTGAAATAAGAGGAAAAAAGAAAAGAAATGCCACAGGCAATGGGGAAGGGGGTGGCAGGAAGAGCAAATTCCTAGAACAATCACACCTGAAATGTTTTGCCCCCTATGTACTGGGTGCTGCTCGAAACACTGTGCATGCATTAGCCCATTTAATGCTCGAAACCGCTGTGAGACAGATGCTATTTTTTGTTTTTTACTCCGTTTGAAGACGAGCTTGAGGAGTTTGGTTAAGGTTACACGGGTGGCCTTTCAACCCAGGCAGCCAGATTCGACAGCCTTCTCACTTGGAACCACGGCATCTAAATCTCAGGGCTCAAAAAGCACGCAGAGGTACAAAAGAAAAGTGTATCTCCTGTTCGTGCCTGAGTCCCGAAAAGTCGGAGGGAAGAACATTCTCTAGCTTCATGACAGCATTCAATGCTTTCCACAGTCTAACAAGAGCTCTTTCCTATCATTCACTGTCCCATCTCAAGTCCCCCAATCCAGCCAAATGTTCTTACTATTTTCAAAATGCCATTCTTCCTGGGTGTCTCCATCTTCCCACCTTTCCAAATCTTAAACATCACTTACGGCCCACATAAAACCCTTCCTCACCCAGACAAGGATGTCTTCCCTTCATCCATTGGGAGGGACCTTCAGGTTCCCGCAGCCGTTGGGGTCCACGCCAGTGGTCTGGCATCAACTTCACAACTTTGCAG
>CAUYQG010103191.1:0-61938 GCA_963574415.1 Tarsius wallacei
GTTCACTATATGAGTGAGAACATGTGATACTCAGATCTTTGTTTCTGTGAGAGGTCACTCAGTATTATAGATTCTAGTTCCATCCAAGTTGCTGCGAAATTCACGATTTTGTTCTTTTTTATGGCTGCATAGCATTCCACCATGTATATGTACCACATTTTTAAAATCCAGTCCTCTTTTAATGGACAGCATGGTTGCTTCCAGGTTCTTGCTATTGTGAACAATGCTGTGATAAACATACATGTGCAGGTATCTTTTTATAGAGTGATTTGAGTTCTTCAGGGTATATTCCCAGTAGGGGGATTGCAGGGTCGTATGGGAGGCTGATATTTAGAGCTCTTAGGTATCGCCACACTGCTTTCCACAGAGGTTGCACCAGTTTACACTCCCATCAGCAGTGTAGAAGTGTTCCCTTTTCGCCACACCCTTGTCTGCATTTTCTTCTCCTCTTCTTTTCTTCCTGAAGCATGCTTGTACAGTTCTATTTCTTAAAGGAGTGAAGAATATCAAAAATGTATGCTATAAGACGACCTGAACTCATTAGTTTTATAGTGTCGATTCAGTGGTTAATCTTACCTGAAAACGACTAGTCAGGTATATCTCTATCTAGCCAGCTGCTTATATTATATGTTGGAAAACTTATCTTTATTAAATAATACAAAATTTTCATAAACAGTCAAAATCATCTAAGTCTTTGGCTCTGATTACTCTATAACTCCTTTTCCTTGTTTCCATTTTCTTTCTGGTTGTTATAATAGAGGAAAGAGAGGAAGGATAACATCACCTTTGTTGAATAACTCCAAGTCACTTCTGCAGCACTAACTATATGGGGGAAGTGAAGGAAAAGCAACAGAATATATATATATATATATAAAGAATGGCAGGAGCCAAGATACTGAGACACCAGTAAGGAATATGGACATTGAGATATGTTTGCCCCTTTCCAAACAGAAGCTTCTTTGCTTAGCACATTAACATACATGTGTTTCTGGAGTCTATTTTTTTCTCTACCCAGATAAGAGTCATTCCTCCGTCTAGAGGACGCACTGAGGGAAAGAGAAATTGCAGTGGTTCCCAAATTTGTCTGCACGTTAGAATCACCTGGGGAACTTGAAAAATATTGACGACTGTGTATTCCCCCCTCACTCCCAAATGTTATAATTTAGTTGGTCTGAGGCATGGGTTGAGTTTTAGAATATTTAAATCGCAACATAATTGTAATTTACAAACAACTCTGGAAATCACCGCCATAGCAGTATTTAACCAGGGGCCAGGACACATCAAAATCATTCAAGAGGGTTAACAGAGTACATATGCCTGAGTATATGTCTCCAACTTCCTGAGTCAGAACCTCCTGGTAAAGGGTTTGAGCTCCTCAAGTAATTTCTGTGCACACTGTTCAGGAACTGCTGGCAGACAGTGGTGACTATGGGTAACAGCAGTCTTCATTAGCATGACTATTACCTGAATAAATAGACTGTAACAAATGCCTGCAGCACCTTCTTTTCTTCTCTCTTGGAATCCGTGCCTCACACCCCCTTTTACAATTTGGACTGAACATAATTCATTGCCTAAATGCTTTCATTTAAAACTCCCAGCCACCTGACTGTTTTCCACTCTGCATTCCTCCAGGACATATATCCTCTTTTGGTAGTTCTGTGCTACCTCCTTCTTAACATGCTTCTGATGCATATGCTGCCATTCCAGGTTAATTGAAAGCTTTTCAAGAGCAAAAAAATCATTGTGTATTAAGTTTGGATTCCACATTACCCTTCCTCTGTTGTCCAATATAATGTCCTGGATGTTACAAGGCACAACACAGGCATAATACAAGATGAGCCATTCAAAGGGTAGATGTAACTGAAAAGTAAAACGAAAAAATATATTCATTTATACATAATTCCAAATGAAAATATCTTGTGCCTGGCCATATTTAATATTGTGGGACCTCTGATGTCTGTATTGTGTTTTGTATTTTTACAAAAAACTTTCGAATATACCAACCTTATGATTGCTACCATAACCCCATAAAGTGGGCAAGGCCCTTTATAGATGTGTAAAGATGAGGCCCTGAGGAGTGGTGACTTGCCCAGAATCTACCTGGTAGCTGACAGAACCAGGTGTAAAATTTAATCTTCCAAATTTTCAGTCCAGGTAGTTCTTTTTTATTCCCGTGACTTCAACCATCCTTTACTCACCACTAATTCTCATATCTATATTTAATTCTCATATCTATATTTTCATTCTCAACCACATTTCTAATTACATTGAAAAGAATTCCACATGCATGCTCTAGTCACATATGAAACTCAGTAGGCCTCAAAGGGAATGCTTGTCAGTTGATCTATTTCAAAATCCTCTCCTCCCAGCTCCTATGTTTGCATATTCCATCTAACAACTTGGCTATTTTGCTTATTTCTCATTTCTCCCACTCATTCACTTTTCTTAACTTATCACTTTCAGAGCCCTGTTGATTTGGTTTCAACAGTGTCTTCTATTTCTGTCTTCTCCCTTCCTGCCCACTGCTGTTTTCCCACACAGGCACAATTGAAGTCATTTTTTCAGTGATTTCCTGCCTTCAACTATTATTTCTCCAATCACATATTTTTGCACCCAAAATCTCATTTTTAAACTGTGAATTTAGTCACCACACTTCCCGATTTAATGATTTTTCATCCTTTAAAGGACAAATTCAAAAAACATCTGGGATCTTTCATATAATCTTTCCATAAGCTATCTTCCTAACATTAGCTTTTCATAAGTCTTGTCTCCCAGACATCCAGAACTGTTCACTGCTCCTTAAACAAGTCAGACATGCTCACTTTCATACCTTTCTACATGTTCACAGGTTTGTGCTCTCAGCTGAAACTCCCCTGCATTCACATCCTCTTTATTGTCAAAAACCTACTCCTCCAAGAAGGCTTAAGTGCAAAAATACTGCTCTTTGGCCAATCTTCTTCCAATCTCTAGCTTCAGTTCTGGCTGATAACATCTATATGATTTCTCCACACCCCTCATGCATTTTTCATTGTGGCAAAACACACATAACATACATTTTACCATCTTAACCATTGTCAAGTGCACATTCCAGTGGCAAAGGGGTTGACATGAATGTGGAGAAAATAAGTCCTATGCATTGTTGGTTTAAATGCAAAATGGTACAGCTGCTATGGAAAACTGCAGGGTGGTTCCTAAAAAATTAAAATACAAATGACTAGGAATTCTTACTCCAATTTTGACCTTTTTTGTTATCCCTAGTAAATCATCTAAGCTTACTAGAGGTCACTGTCTGAAGTAGTGAAGACAGGAAAGAAGGGTATTGTTTTTCTATCTCTAAGAGGCAGGGGAAGAATAGTAATTAAAGTTTTTGAATGGGAACAGGAAGATGCTATTTATTAATAGGTAAAGAAAGAAAATGTCTTTGAGTCTGGAATATTAATATACCTACGAAAGCCAAGCTTTTGTTTTCTTCTCAAAACCGTATAGCTCTATCTTACTGCAATTAATGTGACAGACACAGGTTCCTGAGAAAGTATAAAATAAAATATGGCAAAGACTTAACATGCAGGATGTACAAGGAACTCAAACATGCTGAAAGGGAAAAAAACAAACAACTCTATTTAAAAGTAGGCAAAAAGATATGAACAGACACCCTTCAGAAGAAGACATACCAGCAGCCAATAGATACATGAAAAAAATGCTCAGCCTCACTAATTATCAAAGAAATGCAAATCAAAAGCACACAAGGGTACCTGCATAGTGAACATTTGTATACCTAACCCTGAACTGTACCCCACACCTTTAAAATAAAAAATTACACACATACACACACAAACACATATACACACACTGAGATACCATCTAATTCCAGTCAGGATGACTGTCATCAATAACTCAAAAACAGAAACTGAAAAGGATGTGGGGGAAAAAGGAATGCTTCTACATTGTTGGTGGGAATGAACTAGTAAAACCTCTGTGGAAAACAGTGTGGCAATTTCTAAAAGATCTAAAAATTGACCTTCCATATGACCCAGCAATCTCTCTTCTGGGAATATACCCAGAGGAACTCAAGTCACTCTATAAAAAAGATACCTGCACACACATGTTTATTGTAGCATTATTCACAATAGCAAAAACATGGAACCAGCTGTTCTGCCCATGGAAATGTGGTACATATGCATGATAAAATATTATGCAACCATAAAAAAAAACAAAGTTATGGACTTTGCAGCAAATTGGATAAAATTAGAGTCTATAACACTCAGTAATCTATCACAGAAACAAAGATCTGAGTACCACATGTACTCAATTATAAGTGGACCCTGAAAATTTATCATACTACAAGAAAGGAATTGTCAGTAGTGGGACACAGCCAAGGGAGGAAGGGAACATAACATTAATAAGGGTACCTGATCTCAAATCAGTCAAAGTAGGGACCAAAAGGAAGCCCAAACTTTAACTGTATGGTGACCGCTTATGTACCTAATCCTGAATTGTATCCCACATATTCAAAATTAAAAAAGTTAAAAAAAAAAAAAAGAAATACCATGTGATCCAGCGATTCCATTTCTGGGTATACATTCAAAATAATTGAAAGTAGGGTCTCAGCTGGGCTCGGTGGCTCAGCCTGCAATCCCACACTTTGGGAGGCTGAGGTGAGTGGATTGCCTGAGCCCGAGGGTTAGAGACCCACCTGGGCAACTTGGCGAGACCTCATCTCTACAATAAATCAAAAATTAGCCAGGCGTGGTAGCACACCTGTAGTTCTAGCTATTTGGAAGGCTGAAGCAGAAGGATCGCCAGAGCTCAGCAGGTCAAGGCTGCAGTGGCTGGGAGCGGCCACTGTACTCCAGTCTGGGTGACAGAGGGGGACTCCAACTCAAAAAAAAAAAAAAGAAAAGAAAAGAAAGTAGGGCCTCAAAGAAATATTTTCTTAACCACATTCATAGTAGCCTTATTCACAATAGCTAAAAAGTGAAAGCAATCCAAGTTTTAACAGATGAATGGATAAGCACAATGTGGAATATACAGGCAGTGGAATAATATTAAGCCTTAAAAGGGAAGAAAATTCTGCAATACACATCATGAATGAATGTTGAAGATGTTGTATTAAGTAATATGTCTCAATTATAAAGAGACAAGTGTGATTCCACTGATATGCTTTATTTAGAGTAATCACAATTATCAAGAAAGAAAGTAGAATGATGGTAATCAGGGACTTGGAGGAGGTATAAATGAAGAGTTATTGCTTAGTGGATGTAGAGTTTCAGTTTTGCAAGGTGAAAAGAGTTAGAATGATGAATGGTGGGGACAGTTGCACAACATGGTGAATGTACTGTTTTCCACAATACATATCATTTTACATTCCCACCAACAATGATAAAGGGTTCTAATTCTTCCACATTCTTGTCAACACTTGCCAGGAGCTGCAATCCCTAAGAAGAGTAGGGTAAAAGGGACCTGAAAACAGCAAAAATGCCGGCTGTGAGAAAGGCTCCAGCCAAATGCGGCCATGATGGAGGCAAAGCCCCATGGATCCTGTTTGAGGGACCTTCCCTGACTTTAAAGGATTGCATGCATAGGCTTTGAGAATGTTCCTTCTTTAATTGAGATAATAGATGCACAGATGGATGATGGCATTTGACAGCAAGAAATATACATAAGCATAATGGAGGTGAGATGGTAGCAAAAAGGGTAACCCTTAGGGTGTGTAAAAACATTTTACCGTAACAGCAGAAGGCCGAGAAAAACAAGTCGGCCTCTCATAAACAATAGGCCTCCAGCTGAGTCGACCTCTTTCTCGTAAACAACAGGCCCCCAGCTGGGAGCTGGTGGAAAACAACCGATTGAGACAACAAGTAGATTAAGATATTTTAGGGTTAAATATTAGTTTGATAAAGATAGGAGTTAGAATATTAAAATAGTAAGATAAGATAAAATAATAAGATAAGAAATGTATAATGGTATTAGGAATAGTTAAGAAAATATAGGAACATAAGGATAGAAATAAGGTTAATATAAGTAAGTATACAGTAGTAGGTAAGTTAAATAAGACATAGAGGTAAGGTTTAGCTTTATAAGAATAGGATATTATGGGCCCATAATAATAGTAATAATAATAATAATAGTAATAATAATAAGAATAGTAAATAGCTATAGTAACAGGTATAAGAAAGTTAGGAAAAGAAAACCAGAAGGTTCACAAATGCTTAAGAGAAACTGCAGCTGTGGTTGAGGTAGTAACTGCTGTCTAGTTCTTGCTCTGAGATTGAAAAGCACAAATGGCTTGGAGTCTGCAGGGGAGGAAACCGAGTAGCAAAATGTCAACCTTGTTGTGTTTGGAAAAAGAGATACATAGGCATCTGGCCGACAACATAAGATACATTTGTGGGTGCGGAGCTGAGTGGAAAAACTATATAAGCATGTGAAAAATAAATAAAAATTGGCAGAGCCTTGAGCTCTCCCCAGGAAGAGGATTCCCGTCGTTTTCATCTTTTCTTTTTCGCCGCTTCCCGATTCCACCCACTTCAGGCCCTGACTCTCTCCTGGAGCTGGACTCTGGCAAACACTTGCTATTTTCTTTAAAAAAAATATTATCCATCCTGATAGGCATGAGATAGGATCTCAGTGTAGTTTTGATTTGCATTTCCCTAATTATTAGTAATATTGAACATTTTAATGTGTTTATTGGACATTTGTATATCTTCTTTGGAGAAATGTCTGTTCAAGTCCATTGCCCATTTTTGAATTGAGTTGTTTTCTCTTTTGTTGTTGAGTGTTAGGAATTTGCTTTGATGCATTCTGAATATCAAAGAACTAGATGCTAGACCTAAAACTATAAAATTCTTAAAAGAAAACAGAGCAAAAGTTTCATAACATTGAGGTGGGCAGTGACTTCTTGGTTATGACACCAAAGTCACAGGCGACAAACAAACAAGCAAACAAAAAATAGACAAATTGGGCTTCATGGAAGCTTTTTAAAATATTGCATCAAAAATTATTATCCATAGAATAAGAAGACAATTCATAGAATGTGAGAAAATATTTCCAAATCCTGTATGTGATAAGTGATTAAAATATGCTCTGTTTTTTGTTAACTTGGTGAGACAGAAAGTCATAAATATTTGCATGAACTCATTTTTCATTCTCCGTCAATCAACACAATCTTGAACATGTATAAAAGGCCAAATAATCCCTGGAATGAATTATATAAAGATTCATGTGTTCTATGAGAATAATGACTTCTATAATTTTAACTTCAAGATTAAATATTTGTTTCCAAATATCTAACGAATGAACCACTTAATAAAAAATTCCTCAACTGAAAATATTTCTGGGATGTGTATATTTTATTTCGTGTAAGAAATCTGTCTGCATTTCACACACATTAGATAGGTCCTAACTCCTTCTCTCTGCTAACCTGCAGAAATACATCCAGCGTCTCATCAAGATTCCTCCTCGTCAAGTTTTAATCAGTCAGAGGGACTGACTACCTTTGAAATGTGTGGAATTTTTGATCTACAATTTTAATTTTCCTTTCCTAATAAAAACGTGTGATTTTTTCCTATTAGTTATATATCAGATCCACAATTTAGAAACTTGTAGCTTAGCTAAAAACTTGCATTTTATAAAAAAGTGAATCAGAATTAAGTATTTTGAAACAATTTTTTAATTAAAAACTCAAAATAAATCACTGTAATACTATTGTTAAAAAGTACATTACATATATTTTATTTGCAATTTGGTTTTACTGGTAGAAAAAGATTTTTCTTTTCATCTTCTTGGGAATTCTATTTTTGTCAAAACCTAGTTGTTACAATAAGGGGAGATAGAAATTGTAATATTTCATAAACGAATATGAAGTTAGTTTGATAAAGTGCTATTTTACTACCTATTCAAAACTATGGACTTAAAATTTAACTGGACAGTAAATGTGAAAGAAAAAATCAAATCATGAAATGCTGATAGAACTTAAAGGAGTGCAACTATTTTTGTATTGGGCAAGTTTCTGTTATTGATCTGTTAGTAATATGCAGGTTTAAAAATAATTTCTTGTTTTAGTACTAGATCTTGAAATATGTCAAACCCCTTCCTCACTTGAGAGATACTTCACCTCCAGCTTAAAAAAATTCTATCATTAATATTTTCTGACTTCACTGAAAGTATTTGAGGAATCACGAGGAAATGCTGTAAAATGACACCACCACCACCAACAATAATAAGTACCTAATAGGGGTCATTTCTTTTAATGACTTTTCTTGTTCTTCTGAAAGAAAAAATGACAAAAGCTAAATGTTATTGAATGTAAACAAGGAAAAATGTAGCATTTTTGTTTTAACTTTGACTGGAGCAAATACTGGGCACTCAAATACACTAACCTATGCCAAATATTAATTCTATTGAGATATTTTAGCATGCCAAACATCAATTATTTTGAGAATTGCTATTGAATCAGCAACTTAGACTTACATTATATATTAGTAACACCATAATTTAATTTTATAATAATATTATTCAAACAAATTTATTTTGGGGATCTAATATACAAACCAATATGTTTGAAATGAGTGAAATGTTTTCACTGCCAACCAGTTTATCAATAACAAAGGTAAAACATCACTTGGCTACTGACTTTGACCTGAGGCCATGGCATTTCTCAAATTGTGGACTTATCAAAATTTCCAAAAATTTTAGTTTGGTTATCCTTCCTTTCTGAAAACACATTAAAAAGAAAGAGAAAAGAGGCTAGAGTTGTAGTTGACATGTCTCTTTAGGAAACCAAACATAGTGAATCTAGGGTTTTTCCATATGACCATGAATGAAAAAACAAATATATTTTTGCCTTTGGAATTCTATCAGTGTCAGTCCCATAAATATTATTGCCAAGATAAGAGGCTTTTTTTATATTGTACATTTTTTTGGATGGAAAGATTTTATTTTAATGCAGATGGTTCAGTTTTTTCAAACTAGTATAACTCCCCTATGGCTTAAATAAATTATGGCCTTTGAGTAATTATTATTATTGAATTATATGACCAAGTATAAGATGCATAAATGCTGTACTCTTACAAATAAATTATACATGTACATAAAATAATAGAACATTTTAAAGAAATCTCATTTAACCATTACCCAGTTTCACAGCATTTTCAATATTTTTCCAAATCTGTGACATCAACATTCCATCCTACTTTTTTTTGTAGAGTTTATTGAAGCAAATCTCAGTTCTCATGCCATTTTACCTATAATAACTCCAATATACATATCTACGGATAAATGTATTTCCCTCTAATCCATCATGTCATTATCACACCTCACCAAAGTGAAAAAAATTCCCAATATCATTCAAAACCAGTCCTTATTCAAATTTCTAAACTGCCACAAAAATGTCTGTTCACAGTTGATTTGTTTAAATCATGAATCCAAAAAATTTCCCTATGTCCATACATTGCTTTTTCATGTTATGTTTCTTTAGTGTCTTGTAATTTTTTTTATCAGTGCCTCTCTCTCTTTGATTTTAATATTATTGATTTTTGGGGGGGAAATAGTTATAAATTATATATTTGGTTGATTACTTTCCTGTGATGTCATTTAACTTGTCCCTGTAACTCACATATGTTCAATGTGGGTGATATATGCCCACAAGGGGAAAAATCCAAAGGACCACAGTACTAGGGTAGATGTGTTATACAGAGAGAGTATTAACATTTTATTGGTGAGGCAAATAGGAAAAATGCCTAAAATGCCATAGTAGGGGTATAATGTTGAAAAAGTTGAGAAAAACTTTCTAACTTCTAATTTCTATAAGATGGTAGCAAGATTTAGATATTAAATTAGATTCATTAATTTGAAAGGAAAATGATTAATAAGTGATACTTTGCACTCTACCATGTCCCATTATGTCATATAATATCCAGACTTCTGACTTTTAGTGATGACAAGATTAAGCAGTAAGTTCCAGATTTTTAGTTTTTACCAAGTGCCCCACGAATTTTTGACCTAATGGATTCAGCATTCATTGATAATCAAGTCTTGCCTCTGTTATTTCATTAAGGATCAAGAAATAACAATTTTCCGCTTCAATCTTTCTTTTTGCATTTGTTAATCAAATTCTTTCATAAAGAAGAACCTTCCCACATTGACTATTTGGCTACCCTGAAATACAATAAGGAGAAGAAAGATAGGCCAAATGCTTGACTCTCTTTAGTTATGAAAATTATAAGGATAAGTTTATGTACTATTAACTTCTAATGGGGACCAATGAGATTTTTGAAAATGTTTTTGGTAAATTTGGCATTCATTCATTTTTAATGTATTGTGTTTCAATTTTACGATATCTTATTTTAGACCAGAAGAAACCTCTTCAGATGGCTTTGTGTCCTTTTAACCTGACGCCTTTAGTCTTTTGCTGTCTGGAACAAATTGTCTCAAGCTCAGTATATACATCTCCTGCTCAAGGCCTGAAATTTTCCAAGGAATCTTGGTTCTTTTCAATGGGAGACATTATTTGGAAACTTCAACCTGGCCACTATAGGTGTTTTATGGATAACTTTGATTACTCCTCTACCTTTTTCTTGGCCATAACCAGAAAATACATTATTTTCCAAAGTATGAAAACAAATCAGAAGTAGATACAAATATTTTCAGTTCAAGTTATAGATCAGTTTTTGGTTAACTTCTTTGATTTTATAACTTTATGTTTTTTATTACTCAAAAATATCGAGTCCTAATGGATATTACCATATTCATTTTTCCTATCCATTTCTATGTATCAACTATCTATCTTCTAACAGTTTCAAAATAACAAATATTACTATGATTAATAATATATCAAACAAATGCCGTTGGCATATCTTTGATTCTTCATAAATTAGGCTTTATAAGGGATGTGCAAAAAAAATATAAATTTAATGTCAATTACAGTAATTCCCTTCTTTATATAGTAAAAAAGTAACATGATATGTAGTTCACTTCATTTGTTATAGTTTGTTTTCATTTTGAGAAATTTCTTTCACTTACTTTTTTAAAGGTATGCTAAACATTTACATGGCTTCAAACTCAAAACTATGTAACAAAGCGCATTCACAGATGTCTTGATTTTTCACCTCTCTTATCCTCTTTCTCATCTTCTTTCATAGGTAATTATTTTGACTACTTTGTAGTTTATTCATCTCTTGCTTCTTTTTGAGAATACAAGCAAATATGTATATATATATATTCATATCTTTCACTGTCTTATACAAAGTATAGCATATATAAACTGTTCTGTATTTTGCCTTTTCCCTTAATTTATCCTGAAGATCACACCATATCACTATATAGATATAAATATGTGCATATATATATATGCATAATGCTTATATATACGTACATATATATGTAGGTATATACACAAACACACATATATACATGTGCAATTGCCAAATTGCCAACAGGTGTTATACTATTTCATCTTCCCATCAGCAATGTGTAAGTGCCTACTTCTTGGCCTCACTGACGGAGTTTATTGTAAAATTTATATTATTTTTGTCAATCTGATAAGTGAGAAATGATAGCTTAGTGTAATTTTAATTTGCATATATCTTATTATACAGAGAATGAGCATCTTTTCATATGTTAAAGGGCTATTTGCATTTATTTTTCTGTCATTTATCTATTCATATCTTTTGCCCATTTTCTACTGAGCTTTTGGGGTTTTTTTTTTCTTTTTTTTAACAAGATATGCTAAAACTTTCAACCCTATGTTGGACCCTAAGTGGCTCTGGGCAACTTACCTTCTCCACTTCCAGTAAAAATGATGGTGGTAGTTGAGAATACGCAAACTGTTTATCAAGTTGAGAGATCAATCCACAATAAAGTAAATCATCTCAGTTTTGTAATTACTTCTTTGCAGTTGCAGTTGTGTTATGTAATCTTCAAACCATTTCATCTACTTTAGCAGTGAAAAAAATTGTGAAAATAGAAATCTAGGTGAATCAATCAGGGAAAAAACTGATGATACTTGTATACAGTATATTATTTTTTCACTATTGGAATAGCCTTCCCCATGGAAGTGAGGGAAGGCCATCATCACCCTCATTTCACATAGAACATTCACGTGCAAAAGCTAATTTGTAAATGTGACTCACTTGGGAAATACAATGCAAAAGTAATATAAAATAAGAATGCATATTTTGGTTACTTGATACAGGAAACCCAGAACTAGGGACCTAAGTTAAATACTTCCTTAATTGTAATTACAGTTTCCCAAGTACAATGCTGTTTATTAGTTACTCTACCTTTTTGTTACAACAAAGTCAGACTTTATCCTTTTCCCTTACCTTATTAGGACACAAATTACTAGACTTCTGACCTCTAACCAATTGAATCCATTAGCATAGCTGTGCCCAAGAGCGAGCATACCAAAAAGATGGAAAGGAAAACAAAATTAACTGAAGCTGAGAAAAAGCTCTATCATGTCAGCTAAGGGAAAGAATCAGTGGGGCTGTTTTAAATCCAAGTCTAAATCAGAATTCTAGAATAGAACCATTTCATCCCCCCAAAATTGGAAAAGATGATAATTAACATCTTGTGTACCCTAGATACAATGAATTCCAAACTATTTTGTATTTTATTTTCCCACTTTGACTGTTGTTGTAAATTGACCTAAGCTAATTTAGTTATGCAAATTTATTAGGTTCTTTTTAGTAGATCTTGAAGCCACAGAAAATTCAAGGTAGAGAAAGGTTAACTGGTCCTCACAACTTGCTACTGGGTTTAAAATGATGGAAACATATGTAGATATTTATTAATAAAAAATCACAAAATGGCCATATAGTCATTTCTACAAGTTTGATATTCTATCTTCTCTGAAAAACTCTTGCATAAAAAATTTACCTAAGGCAAATGCAATGGTATTATAGTAGCCAAATTTCACATGACCAAGAATTCACTGATCCAGCAGCTCACAAGAAAGCTTAAGGAGAAGTCCACTTTGCCACCCCTAAGGGCATAAGCCAGGATTCATGGACTTTATTCTTTGCCCATGCAAGAATAGAGAAGGGTCTACACCATTTTAGAGAATGCATATATATTGAATAGACTATTTTCACCATACCTTTAAAATATTGTTTATTCTAGTTAACAGGCCACTAGAATCATGAGTTAAAGTTTGTTTCTCCTTTAGGCTCTACAAAAATGAACAGAGTATCTGTGGTATTAATGAAAGAAAAAGATAACTAAAAAACATTTAATAACTACCTCTCTGTTGAGTCCTCTTCTTGTTGACCCCACCCACGGTATGAGATTTCCTGATTAGACAACTGCTGGCCCCTAGAAAATAGTTTAAATGTTATTTCAGACTCTTTATGCTGAACTATTTAAAACTATATAGCAGATATTATAATTATTGTATAAGGAAGATAAGATAATGCTTCTTTTATTCATTGTTCTTTTTTAATTTTTTTAATTAATTGATTAATTAATTATTTTGAGACAGGGTCTCACTCTGTTATCACCCAGGTTAGAGTGCAGTGGTGCTATCACAGCTCACTGTAACCTAGAACTCCTGGGCTCAAATGATCCTTTCACTTCAGCTTTCTGAGTAGCTGGAAATACAGGCATGTACCACCACACTTGTCCAATTTTAAAAAAATTTTTTAGAGGCTAGGTGCCCTTATGTTGCCCAGGCTGGTCTCAAACTCCTGGCTTCAATTGATCCTTCTGTTTCAACCTCCCAAAGCACTGGGATTACAGGTCTAGCCTCTGGCATGACATTCAGCCTCAATAGTAATATATTTATCTTGAGAATAAATAATCAAATTTTATAGTAATATTTTTATCCTGATAATAAAAATGTGCAAAGAATTCCAAAGTTTACTTACATAGGACTCTACTACAGTTTATTGCCCACACTAATTTTCTCTCATGATGATTTTCTGATTACTAACAAATACACAAAAAAATGCAACAAGTCTTCAAACGCTACTTAAAAGAAGTACTTTTCGAGGTGTATACACAAAAATTCAACCTGTCTTGTCTCAAAATAAGACCAGCATCCTGTTTCTTTAGCCCTATAGGGCTACTTTAGCAACAGCTTCAAGTAAGTGTGTTTATGTGTGCTGAGGTCAAGAGAGGCTGGAAGCATGAAGAGCGTATGAGAGGCCTTTGGAAATCGTGCTCTGGGCTTTGCCTGAGAATATTTCATTGCTTCTATTAGTTTTTCTGCTCCACTGTCCTTCAAGCTGTGTCTGAAGATTTTTAAAGCATAGGGTAGTTGTTAAAGGACAAAAACGAAAGTGTTCTGTGGGAATAACCAGTTGAAGTTGACCAAGATTATAAAGTAATTTGCAAAGCTATTTGCTTCTACACAGAGCTTTTAAGTGTTAGAATATCATGCCACTACAAAAGAATTATCTAAAATGAGGTAATATGCTGTATTGCACTGTACAGGCTATAAGCAATTATGGAGGGATATACTTTCTTCACTTGTATTAATAAGGCTGAGCAGAATATAAAGAAATAAAAGCCTGGAGTATATAACAACTCCTGAGGCAAATTGAAAGAAATTATGAAAGAATTCATTGTACTATTGAAACAAAGCAAAATGAAATGCATTGTGACAACATGATATAAATCACAAGATAATATCATATCTTAATAACCAATGCTGAACAGAAGAGAGACTTCTGTGTTGATTTACTATGTAGGAAATGTGACATGACAGAAGGCCCTTCACCAGCCAAATCTTTACACACTAGTCCTGTCAGTTACGTTCTCCTTTCAAGTACAGGACTGAGAAGTCATCCTAAGCAGACAGACATGGGCTGAAAAAAGTTTGGCCAGCGATTCTTCTTACCTGACTCTGTTCCACTGAGTTAATGCTCTGATCCTCTACTACCCTGAAATAAAACCCCAGGCCTAGTTTTTTACTCAGCTATATAAGCCTACAGCTAATTACCATGTGACAAAACAAGACTGCAGAAAGTCTAATGTATTAGCAATAACTTGTGTCTAACAATATAATTGCATCTGGAATAATGAAATGCTCATTTTAGTATCAAAATTAATAATGTCATATCAATGCCATTAATAATTAAGGATTCTTTTTATAACATTGCATCATTAATAACAACTGCATTATGAACAATTCTATTAATAACAACAATAATAAAATAATATCATATTGCCTTGCTATAGTAACAATTTTGCAAGTATAATGAAATGCTGTACACATAACGGACTAGACCCTGCTGTGTCCAAGGTAAGCAGTTTTGGAAATATATGACTCTTTTAGATAAATGAAGTGTCTTTTGTGCTTTCCTACACAGTAATATGTGGACAGAAAAAAATCTATCATTAAATATTCAGAAAGCACAGGAAAATTCTGTTTAATATTACCAATTCTATGTTGAGTGGGGAAAGTTGGATGAGATCGGGGCAGTGCACAATCACAGTTATTGCATAAGATCTAAGTTAGTGTTACTGTACTTCTCTGGAGATAGATTCACAGATTTATTTTTTGTTTGTTTCATAACAAGCATATGCTGCATGTAACATTTTAGTGCATCTAATGTCACATTATATGTTTATAGTCCATCTTCCTGTTTTCCTAGGGAACAAAATCCCAGCTACTTAATACAAGTGATTTTCTATTTATCCAAGTGTTATCTACTTTAGTAATGTATTCTAAACCATAAAGATACTTCTAGATCCAGTACAAGCAAACTATAGTCTGCAGGCCAAATTCAGTCCACAGAATGTTTTTCTAAATAAAGTTATTTTGGAATATACTCACATTCATTTGTTTATACATTACCCATGGTTGATTTCACCCTACTACAACAGAGCTGAGTAGTAGCAACATGGGCCAGATGGTCCACACAGCTGACCCATTTACTATATGACTCTTTACAGAAAGACTGTGTTGACTGCTTTTCCAGATAATAGAAAATATTTTTGACTTTTCCAAAACCCAGATAAGGAAAATAAAAAGAGAGAGAAATAAATTAATAACATATAATTTAAAATACTCATGTTCATATTTTATATAAATCTATAATCTTAAGGTTAATTCTGGAAACAGAGATGGATTTCTATGAACCCTTGTTGAAGCAAAAAAAAGTGCAAATTTTATTTTAGAATTGGAAAGGATATATCTTGAAATAATAGTAAAAATTTATTCTTGCTAATGTTTGTGTCAATATTTTTTCATTCTTACTCATCAATAATAAACATGGAGATAACATAAAATATTGAGATATTTTCTAAGTCTATTTTTGTAAATTTTTATTATTAAAAAACTTCAAATGTAAACAAAACTAGACAGAGGAGCAAACTAAACCTTCATATACCCTTTTCCAGCCTTTTGCTAGAATTCATGACTGATGTCATTTTATCTATAATACAACCTTTGTCTTCTCCCATATTATTTTTTTAAATTCATACAATTTAATCTTTAAATATTTCAATAAGTATCTTTAAAAATTGAGAACTTTTTATTTAAGTTCTTTTTATTATATAACTATATTTTCATACATACCTAAAATTAACAATAATTTCTTAATATTTTAATGTACGGAGTTTGTGTTCGAATTGTCTCATAACTCACATCTTTTTCTTTTTCTTTTTCCTTTTTGAGTTGGAGTCTCACTCTGTCACCCAGACTGGAGTGCAGTGGCACGCTCACGGCAGCCTCGACCTGCTGGGCTCAGGCGAACCTTCCACCTCAACCTTCCCAGTAACTGGAAATACAGGCATGCGCCACCGCTCCTGGCTAATTTTGTATTTATTGTAGAGATGAGATCGCACCAAGTTGCCCAGGCTGGTCTCGAACCCCTGGGCTCAGGCAATCCTCTCACCTCGGCCTCCCAAAGTGCTGAGATTATAGGCATGAGTCCCCACGCCCAGCCTCTTTTTCTTTTTTATATACAGTTTATTGTTTAAATCAGGACCCAAATACACATTTTTGTATCTAGTTTGGAGACCCAAAAGGCATGTCCTTATCTTGCTTTTCATTTAGATATTTTTTAGCATAGAATAATTACAGGGATAATGAGGAGGATAATTAGTACAACACAAAAACTCTGCAGGGGTAAAGGTTAGGAAGCAGCAGTGTGGCATAACTGAGTGTCCTCAGGCATCCAGTTCTCTGCCTCATACCCACTCTGAAGATTCACACTGCAAAATGACAATCCATGTAAATATGCAGCTCCCCACACTGCTTCCTCCTAAGAGCTTAAAGTGACCTCAAATTAGAGGCACCCATTGGTAGCCAAGGAGGAGATATCGACAAATATTCTGTGGACTCTGAGGTTCTCACCTCTGAGTTCAAATTTATATGAGATAAGGACTAAGCCTCTGGTCCTTCCTTAAAGCACTATCAGGAACAGGAATTCACAGGCCAAAATAGCTCCATAAATGGAGAGTACAAATACCTCAAAAATAAAACAGGGCAACAAAAGAGATAGTATGTAGCATCTGAAACATAATTATCCAAACAGGTAAACCAATAATGCAAAAGAAGCATCTTCAATTTTTTTGAAGAACTTACATACTTTCTTCCATAGTAGCTACAATGCTTTGTGTCGCTACTAACGCTGTATAAAGGTTCCAATTTCTTCATATCCTTGCCAATATCTGTCTTTTTTGTTTCAATAATAGACATCCTAGCAGGTTTAAGATTATATCTCATTACAGTTTCACTTTTATTTCCCTGATGATTAGTGACATTTGTCATCTTTTCATATACCTGTTGGACATTTGTATGTCTTCTTTGAAGAAATGTCTATTCAGGTCCTTTGTCTATTTTATAATTTGGCTATTAGATTTTTAGCTACTTGATTTTTAGCTACTTACTCATTTTACAAATTAATCTCTTACTAGATATATGGTCTGCAAATATTCTCCCCTCTTCTACAAGTTGTCTTTTCATTCTATCAATTGTTTTCTTTGTGGTACAAAAGCTTTTTAGTTTAATGTGGTTCCACTTGTCTGTTTTTACTTTTGTTACCTGTGCTTTTAACATCATATCTATGAAGTCAACACAAGATCAATGTCGTGTAGATTCTTCCTCATGTTGTCTTCCAGGAGTTTTACAGTTTCAGGCCTTGCATTGAACTTTTTAATCCATTTTGAGTTGATATTTTTGTATGATGTAAGATAAAGGTATACTCTCATTCCTTTGCATGTGGATATCCAGTTTGTTCTACATCATTTGTTGAAGAGACTATTCTTTCCACATAATATTTTCTTGACACCTTTGCTGAAGATGAGTTGAGTGTATATGTGTGGATTTATTTCTGTGCTCTATATTCTGGTCACTTTGTCCTTATACAGCATAATATTGTTTTAATCATTGTCGCTATTAAATATATTTTGCTGATAAAATAAATGAATAAAAACAAATGGAGTTTAAACTGGGCTAAGGGATGAGAATGCTTGGTTCCTACAATTGAAATAATGTTCCCAGAGAGTGTCCTGTAAGAAGTCAGAAAGTATTTTTATCACCTACAAGTTCTGAGAGTCATGAAGGCAGAAACAAATTTTGAGATGCCAGATCTCAAATCCCAAGTCACTAGGACATCAACAACTGTGCTACCATAGAACTAGAATACAGAACCTGAGGAAGGCCTGTCACATTCAACAAAGACTGCATGTTTCCCCCTGGAGATTGCTATCAATGGAGGCCACCTTTCTCATCAGCCAGCTTTAATATCTGTGCACTTGGTTGCTGGCACTGCCAACCAATCAATTTCTAACAATAACAGAACAATCTAAGAATGTTTTCCCTTGTTCAATCTTGCCTTTACAGAGAAAGTATCAAAACATTTTTTTCAGCACCTTTTAGTTTCTTGAAGACAGTTTCAATAACAATTATTGTGGCTTTTCCTAAATACATTTTCTGTTTAACTCCAAAATATATATATAAATGTGTGTATATATATATACACACATTTTTTTTTGAAATCAGAAAATGTGATACTTCTATATTTGTTCTTCTTTTTCAATATGTTTTTTGGCTATTTATTGGTGATTCCATGTACTTTTGAGAATCTCTTTTTTATTTTTTGCAAAAAATGACACTGGGATTTTGATGGGGATCTCACGTTACTTTGTGTCATATGGACATTTTAACAATGTTGTCTTCTAATACATGAACATGAAAAGTCTTTCTGTATTTTGTGTCTTTTTAAGTTTATTTAAGCAATTTTTAAAAGTTTTCAGTGTATAAGTCTTTCACTTCTTTAGTTAAGTTTATTCCTAAATACTTTTTAATGTCATTATAAATGGAATTGCTTTTCTCATTTTCTTTTCAGATTGTTGTTACCAGCAATTCCACTTCTAGGATTTTTCCAAAAGAATTGAAAGCAGGGAATCAAAGAGATATTTGTATATTTATGCTCCTAGCAGAATTATTCACAATATCTAAGAGGTAAAATCAAGCCAAATTATCACTGGCAGATGAGTGAATCAACAAAATGTGGCATATATGTACAATGAAATATTATTCAGCCTTAAAAAGAAAGGGAAATCCTGCAGTGCGCATCAACACAGACTGGACGAAACTTGTGGACATTAGGCTAAGTGAAATAAGCCAATCACAGAATGTCAGATACTGCACAATTTCACTTATATTAGTTATCTAAAATAGTCACACTCATAGACGCAAATAATAGAACGGTGGTAGCCAAAAGATAGTAAGAAAGGGAAACGAGAAGTTGCTAACAAAGGTATATCAAATCTCACTTATGCAAGATAAATAAGCTCTAGAGGGCTTATTTATGGAACGTTGTTCCATAAGTAACAATACAATATTGTGTACTTCTAGAACTGTTAGGAAGGTAAGTTGAGTCTTACATGTTCTTAACACAATAATTTTTTTAAAAGTTGCCTCAATGGAAAAATAAAATTAACTGAAATGAAATATAAATAAAAGAAGTATTAAAAATACCTAAAAAAATAGGAACCTGATTAATGTGAGGTAAAACCAAGACATCATAAAAAGAACACAATTTAAAAATATTAACAAGATACTAGGTATAAGACAATAATAAAGAACATATATTCGATGTAGAACAAATTTGTGAGTCATAAGATCAGATTTTAGACTCATTAAGAAGACAGAAAGAAGGGTATGACACAGAAATATAAAGGAAAAAAGAGATAATCAGAGTAAAGTTATCAGAGAATTTTTGAAAAATTAGCAAAAATAACTTTTTTTTTTAACAATAAAACTGGATAGATGACTATAGGAGGGGTAAGGAAGTAAATCCACACATGGACATGTTATAGTGATATTAAGAACATTAAAGAAAAATGAATTTTTTTAAAGCTTCTATAAAGAAAAAGTGGATTGCCTATGAAGAAATAAGTATCAGAATGTTATCCAATTTATTAAAGCAACACTGGGTACAAAAAGAACAAGATATCATATTTTTAAAATATCAATGGAGAAGAAACTTTGAACTTAGAATTTTACATACAGCCAAAAGTTCAAGAAATATTTATCTAATAAAATTTTAAAAGACCTCACAATTGTAGCACTAAATGAAAGAATAACATCACAAACTCTAATGTGGTAAGACTCCAAAGAAGAAGAAGAAAAAAAACAACTCAGGAGGCTCCTTCCAAAGATATAGAGAATAAGAATAATTGAGTAGCTGGTAACAGTGTATAATATATATATATATATATTTCAATAACCAAAGAAAAGTCAAAAACAGAATGACTTCACAACAGTTCAGGACCCAAACTTGAGAAATTATTAACAACTTTGTGGATGTAGTGGTAAAGGAGGACCAACAGGATAGGATATCATGCCTCAGAAAATATCTTTTTTGGAAGTATAAGTAGATATTGGTATGTTTAAAAACTAACAGACTCAAGTAAGCATGAGTTTAGGTCTCCAGTTAAGGGCAGTCCCCATGTTATGGACTGGACGTTTGTGTTTCCCCAAATTCATATGCTGAAACTCAAATTCCCAAAGTGATGGCCTTTGGAGATGGAGCTTTGAGGAGGTAACTAGTCATGAGAGCAGAGTCCTCATATTGGCACCGATTTCTTTATGAGAAGAGACACCAGACAGCTTGCTTTGTTCTTTCTTTCTGCTCTTTCCTTGAGGATACAAGAAGATGGCCAACTGCAATCCAGAAAGCGGGTCTTCCCCCAAGACACCTGATCTGCTGTACCTTCTCCCTTAGACTTCTCAGTCTCTAGAACTGTGAGAAATAAATGTCTGGTGGTGAAGTCACCCAATCTATGATAGTCTGTTATAGCAGCCCAAACCAAGACACACAATAAGAACAAAAATTAATATATAACTTTAACAATAGCTGAATAAAACCAGCACACACAAATGAAACTTTACAAACAAAAAGAGACTTGAATGTTTGTCCTTGGAAGAAAATAGCAATGGGACGTGGGGATAAAATGAGTGAATGAAACAAGATCAAGCCTTGCATGACCCAATGTTAATAAGAAACCAGAGATAATTAAGATTAATTCCACCCTTTGCTTTTGAGGTTCAAACAAAATACGCACATGAATGAAAGGAACAGAAATAACTACCATGTTTTTATTTTCTCTAAAAATTAAACCAGGTGTTTCTTACAATTCAGTTTCCTAAGCTACTCATGTCAGGTTTTATGCAGCATATGAATATCTAGAACAATGAGTCCTCTAAATATAAAGTGAACAGTTTGTTATCCTATGAAAGTTTGATGATTGGATGCTAGGAAAAACAAAAAACAAAACTAACTTGTTCTCTACCTGAAGAAAAAAAAAATACACCAAGTGACTCTTAGTGTTTTATGATGATGAATAATGCTTAAAAACAGTCAGTTTCTACGTGAGAGTGAGTTTTATTGTTTGAGCTAAAGGGCACTGACATTTTGCTTTCTATAAAATACATTATATAGAGCTTTATGAGAACCTGAAAGATTTTGCTTTACTATTGCTATTGCAAATCTGTGGAAAATAAACTGTTATAAGTTGGTGTCCTGCCTCTGCAGGTGAATGCTAACAGGAGATATATATATATATACACATACATACACAATTATTTATATGTATATACAATTGATTTATTTTGCATTATTTATTTATTTATTTATAACTGGGAGGTAAAGGCTTCTCAATTGTAATCTTAGTGGAGCTGAAAACTCGTTTCAATTTTGCCCCAGTTTGCCCATCTGCTAAGTCATTTTGACACTGGCATCTGAGATGACACAAACTCATCCCAGGATAAGCTGGTTTTCTTAAAGAAGGCTGAAGCAACAGAATTCTGGTCTGTGAATCTGTGTAATGTCAAATTCAAAATATGAAGTGAGGGATACAAACATTTCTCCTTTACTGAGCAATATCTTTTTGAAAGGGCTACATATGGAATCAGTAAAATGGGTAACTTAAATGGCTACCATTTGGGTAAGGGCCACTAGAGAGCAATCCTGGTGGAGTTGGCAGAGCATGAAAGTCAGCTGCTGTCTACTCACCTCACAGTTGGTGGGGTAGAATAACTCTAGCAGTCCAGGCTGAATAATTAGATGCGCTTAAGCTGGAATTCTGACTCTAGTACTCTATGAGTATTCTGAATGTTTCCTCATCTTTAAAATGAGAATAGCATCTACCTGAAAAAGTTGTCAAAAATTTTTAAAAGATAAAGTATACAAAGCAATGAGCATAGATTAAACTTCAAAACATGTTAATTATCTTTCCAGTCTCTGCTAGGTCAAGAAAACAAGCAAATAGGAATAGAGAGATGGGAGATGGGTGACTCAACTGCAACACAGGTTTATTCCAGGGAGGAAAACCTGTGGAGGGGCATTCCAGATAAAACCGCAGCCTGCTTGCTTACAGACAAAGGGCAACATATAGGGGTTTGGGGAAGGGGTGCTGGTTAGTTGGTTGGGTGGGATAGCTAAGAAGAAGTCTTGTGGTTAGCTGAGGAGGAAGTCTTGTGCTTAGTTAGCTGCTGCTTGACAGGATGCACTCTGCCATGGGTGCCCAGCTGGAAAGTTTCCATCCGGGTTTGTGTTAGCAAGATGGCAGGGACTATCAACAATGGCCTTCCTAAGGCTAAAAATCTCCTGACTATGCATTTTGCTACCCAGGACAAGAAAGGTACAGAAGCTACCAGTCTAATTTGTCTTTTGTGTAGAGATCATAAGAGTCTAGAAGCAATTTTTTGAATTAATGACAGAAGCCATTTCTGCTTCCTCTGGACCTAGAAAATTTGTACTGTCAACAAAAAGTGGTCAGGAGTAGTGCCTAAGGAATGAATACAGGCAGAGGAGGGCTGTGATAAAATCCTTACTCAAGAGTTTTGCATACTGGGAGTGCCAAAAAATACATATACACATTTTGAGAGATGTTATCTATGTATTACTTTTCATAGTTGAATTGAATTATAGTGGCAATGTGTAGTATGATGGAATATCCAGCACACCAAATAACTGGACCCATTTGTGATAAGTTTGAGAAACATGGTACTGTGTGTGATGTGTACAAAGGAAGATCTGGGAGGCCTCACACAGCAGCAAGTCCTGCAGTAGTTCATCATAATCAGAAGTGTCTGGACACTGAGAGTAACCACTTTGAGCACCTCTTGTAATTGCAGAAGTCAAATATGACTTGTATTCATTTTTGTTATTGGTATATATTGAGTATTACAATCTCAATTCATTTTTTTCCTTTCTTAAAATCTGCACAGATATAAGAGATATTATATATTATTTATAAATATATTTTAGCACCCTATGTATTTGTCTGGAGTCAAATACATCCCTGTCCTCTTGCTTCTTGGAAATCTCTGACATCTTCTTTCTCACTCTCCTTATTCCAAGGATAGAAGCTCATTCTCCATGCTTTTCCTGCCCTCACGAATATCTGCCATGATCTCCTCAATATGAGGAACCCCAGTCCTTCCGATCTGCAGAAGGTGATATTCTTAGAGTTAGCTCCTATTTTTGCATCTATCTTATGCTTGAGCATGATGGGGACCCAGTCTCCTTTAGGACTTGATATTTGGTTCACATTTGTTTAGATGACCTCCCAGAAGACTCACTTAAGGAAACGAGCTATCTCTGGAAAGGAAAGATTTGAAGTTCATGCAATTTGAGTAACTATTATAAAAATAGCAAGCTATAAACAGGAGATAGTTATATTTTATTGGCCCAGGAGTTGCCGTTTGCTTGCAAAGGCATGTTGTGACTGTGCTTAATGACTTTGTTTTTATAGTTTTAATAGCTCTAATTTATTCACTTGTCTTAATTTTTTTAAAAGAGAAGGAGGCATTTTGAAAAGAAACTAAAGTTGTATATTTAATCTATACCCACAAAAAGTTTGATATAGATTAAAGAGGTAATAAAAGTACAGTATTATTAGAACTAAATATATTGGCATAAGCTTATATTTTGGGGAAAGGGAAGGCTCTCTAAAACAAAACAGAGAATGAAGATGCCCTATATTTATGGTTAACACTTTGTTACTTAACATAATTAGGTTTTATGTTATTTAACATAAAATAGGTTAATATTTTGTTATTTAATACAATTATTTTGGTTATATTAACATAACCTAGATATTATAGATTCATATATTTAACATACATATTATTTTAATTATAAAAAATAAGAATAAACTCAGCTGTTCAACAGACCAATAGCAAGATACATATAATTAAAAGACAAACAACAGAGAAATATTTTAAAGCCTATAACAAAAAATAATATCAAAAATACATAAATATCTGCTAAAATTGAAACACAATAGAAATATGGGTAAGTTATATAAACAGAAAATTCACACAAATGAATTAAAATGCCGATAAATACATAAAATAATCACCATCCTCACCAGTACTGAGGAAAGTATAAGTTAATATACTGAAATTAAATTGTTACCAAATAAAATACCAAAACCCAAAAAGATTGATACTATCCAATGCTGCAAAAAGTGTGCAGAAATTGCACTGTCTTATTTTCTCTTGGTGGGAATAAAAGCATATGCACGTCTTTGGGGAGCTGATTTAGTATTATGTATTAAATTTAAAATATGAGTTTTTATCCTCAGATTCTACCTCTACATATATATTTTTTATTTTATACTTTAAAAAATTTTTATTATAAAGATGTGGGGTACAATTTGGAGTTAGGTATACAAACATTGATCATGCATGTACCCCTGTACCCCTGTTGATAAGGTATGCCCCTCCCTTCCCTAGCAGTCTCCCTCAACTGCCAATCCTACCCCCAACCCGACATTTTCCCATTACTGCCAATCGCTTTCTTATAGCACTATAATTGTTCAAGGTCCTCTTATGAGTGAGAACATATGGAACTCTGTTCTTTGTTTCTGTGATAAATCACTGAGTATGATCGACTGCAAATTCATCCAGGTTGCTGCAAAGTCCATGTATTTGTCCTTCTTTATGGCTGCATAATATTCCATTGTGTATATGTATCACATTATGTTTAATCTAGTCCAGCTTTGATGGGCAACATGGTTGGTTCCATGTTTGTGCTATTGTGAAAAGAGCTGCAACAAACATATGTGTGCAGGTATCTTCTTTGTAGAATAATTTGAGTTCCTCCGGATATACTCCCAATAGGGGAATTGCTGGGTCATATGGAAGATCAATTTCTAGTTCTTTCAGAAATCGCCACAATGTTTTCCAGAGAGGCTGTACAAGTTTGCATTCCCACCAGCAGTGTAGAAGCATTCCTTTTTCTCCACATCCTCGCCAGCATCTACATATCTACTCTAAAGAAATATTTGCAAATGTGCACAAAAGTCACATGCAAGAATATTGTTTTATTTTTATAATTAAAATATACGTAAATGTTTATCTACAAGAAATGAATTATTTTTTCATTTATTTATTCATTCACTCATTTATTGAGTTGTAGTGTCACTCTGTCACCCAGGCTTGAGCACAGTGGGATGCTTACAGTGACTGCAGCCTTGACCTGCGGGGCTCAGGCAATTCTTCCACTTCAGCCTTCCAAGTAGGTGGATCCACAGGCACGCACTATCATGCCTGGCTAATTTTTCTTTTTTTTTTTATTGTTGAAACGAGGTCTCATCAAGTTGCCCAGGTCAGTCTTGAACTCCTGGGCTCAGGCAATCCTCTCGCCTCTGCCTCCCAAAATGCTAGGATTTCAGGCATTAGCCATCGCACATGGCAGAAATGAATTTTTAAATAACGTATGATATAGCATTAGCCTGGAAAACTATGCAGTAGGCAAAAGTTTGAAGAGAAGTTATGTTTACTCATGTGGTTTTTGAATGGGAAAAACAAAGAAGATTCCAAAACATACACGCAGTATGTTTTAACTTATGCAAAATTCACACGAAAGTCAACATTTTATCTCTATAAGTACACAGAAATGTATGTCTAAGAAGGTCTGAATGACATATATCAGAGTGAAACATGGCAATGATGTATGGAGGAGGAAAACAATGGTGTCTGGAGATAGAAGTTTCAAGGAGGCTACTCCTAATTAGAATTCATTTATGGGTTATTTTTAAAATAAAAATAAGAAAAATGTGTAAAACTGAATAAAAGGAAAATAAGAAAGGATACACAAATCAAACAAAAAAATTCCATTAAAAAAATTTTAAGGTAAATAAATCTCATATGTGCTCATGGCTGATTGTAATTCTTGAAGTTAAAGAAAAAGAAAAAAAAACAGTCCTGATTCAAACCAACAGAATGCATAGGTGTTTTCCAGAAAGGAGAGAGGTATGTTGGGATATGGAGGGTTTTCAGTGTGCTTTAAAGTTAAACAAGCACAGAACAAAGAAAGTATGAAGAAAAAGCAAATCTACATACAGGGCAAAAAGGTTGAAATATGAGAGAGAAATAATTTATTTGATTTTTGTAACCATTAACATGTGGTTATGTAGGAACTTCTGACTTCAATGAGGTTTTAAACCTAAGAAAATATTCTTAACAAAATCTATCTTGGCTTTAAATATCTGATTCCATTTAATTCAGCATGTAGAGTTATGCTAGGTTTTATGGAGGAATAAAAATATGAATTGTATGAAAGACCTCAAGGAGTTTATAATCTAACAAAGAAATGGCAGACAGAAATAGTAAATAGGCAATGCATGGTTTATGTTTAATCGAAGCACAAGGACTATGAGAACAGATGTTCTGTGGAAGGTTCTATGCATATTTTGTAGCAATCATGTATTTAAACCATAAGACTAAGACATGGGTCTTGGGATGGTAGTAAAAATGCTATCATTATTGGAGCATAGAGGAAGAAAAGACGATTTCTACTGGCAGAAGCAGAAAATGTTTTCAGAAGTAGTTGATCTTTGAGCTCAAGGAAGATGTTGATTTTCTGTAGCTGGAGATGACAAAGCAGGTTTTCCCAGTTGAGAAGAGACACCTACACCAAGACCGAAAGAAAAAAGTATTTCAAGGTTTCAAGGTTTCATGACTGGAAGACAAAAAGCCTAGTGTCAGATTAATAGAAATGAAGGCAATGAGAGCAAAAGTCAGCTAGGAAGGTAGGTGAGGGCAGACCCTGCCAGAGTCTCAACCTACTTAATGTGCAATGAGGAGGAACTGAAGGTTTTCAAACAGGGGTATGACATTAGCTGAGCTGAGCATTGTAAATATTAAAGAGTCATAGTTAGAGGGAAATTTTCTATGGCAAGCTCACCAAAATATCTTCTATACTGTAGCTATAAGCCAAATAAGTGAAAAATAAAAAAAAAAATTCTGTCTCCAATGTATGCAAATTATAGCATTAAAAGGTTAACACTCTGTTAACATAATGACTTCTGTTATATTAATATAACCTGAACATTATATATGAACATATTTAACATAAATATCATGTTAATTATGAAAACAAAACTTGTAGACTATACAATGATGCTTCTCAGGGTTCAGTGAGCTTTAAAACAGAAACTATAAAATCAACCTCTAATAACTCTCTGAGCCTAAATACTCATCTACAAAAAATAACAGTAGCTTCCTCACAATAAAGCTATGAGGTTTAAATAATAAAATCATCTATGCGAAGTCCTTAGCATAGAGCTAACAGTCAGCTACCACCACTGTTAGTGGGGGATCTAAGCAAGAAAACAAAATCTGGGAGCTCTCCTTGGTCCTGACTCAAATATTTTATGAAATTTTCTGCAAACTAAATTATGTGGTTATGGTTCAAAACATTTTTCAAATTATTTGAGATAGTCATTGATGCTAGTGAATCCAAAAAGAGTCATGGGACAGGATTGTATGAGAAGGTCGGTGAATGATAACAATTCACTTCTATTTACGTAAGCATTTCCATTTTGATCTGTATGGATGTATCTGGGATATTGGCAGAAGATCATTAGTTCTCATAGCCCAAGCCCTCAGTAGCGGTGTCACCAAGATGCTGATGTGCTTCTTGTGGCTTCTATTGTCTGAAATATAACATCATGTCTTAAGTATTTAATACATGTGCCTATGTTTACGTATTTCTTCAAAGGATGATTTTAAAACATGAACTGGAAATACTTAAATATAAAAGGTGAGAAAAGCAGTTTGACTATTTCTGTATTTTTTTTGCTGATAAAAATCAAACCTCCTTTTTAACATTAAGCAAAAATAGAAATATAATGATTTTCTAGAATACAATTAAATGGGAAGACAAGAAAGGAGTTCTTATTGTCTAAGAATAAAATGCTTACAAGTAAAGGGAAATATTTGTTTCTACTAGCTATTCAACCTGTAAAAATATACATTTAAATAGCCTTTCTCTGGTATCCAGTCCTTGAAGTATCCATTTAAATAGCTTTTGGGTAAGACTACCTGGTTTTTAAAATAGTTCTGTATTCAGTATCAAATGTTTGGTGTCCATTTGCTACGTTAAAGAAAAAAAAAGTTGGGCAATGTTATGTTGTGTCTTTTGAGATACAGTAACATGACAGAAAGTGACAAATGGTGGAATGTGTCACAATGAAGCATGATATATTATAGCACAGTGATATGCTGATACTCAAAAAATCCATAATATGCATCTTTCTTTTTATTTGCTGCTACAGCAGAGAAGATTATTCTTATAGATTAAGGGACTACTGTCACATCTTGGGTAACAAAGTAAATATATCTCACTACATTAATATTTCTGTATAAGAATGTCATGTGCTTTTCCTCTACTTTCTTTCTAATAATTTCAGATTAGTGGTAGATGCATTTATAAAAAGCATTCTGTTTCTAAGCCTGGCATATCCAGTGGTAACACAGTATTCTGCATCTGAATTTCAAGTCATTAATAAGGAAAAAAGATTCGTGCCAATGATGGACACAAGTACGACTGAATAAGAATAGATTTAAGTACAATCACATTTTTATAATCACTACAGGATCTTTTATAGAAAAATACAATGTACAAACATCTCTAATTTAAAAAAAAATGACTATTTAAATACATTTGCAAACAAAAATTATATAGTCCTTTTACATGTATATTGCAGGTTTAATGTAGTTCATGCTTATTCGTCCTCAATGTTAGCAACCAGTAAATGTAAAGTATCATTTAGTAAAGAAGGCTTACCATCTGGTTTTTAAACTACAACTAATATTCCTTTTTTTTTTTTTGCTTTGTTTTTCTTTTTCTCAGAGAGGTGTGCATTCTCATTGTGTTTCTCAGAAAATTACTGAGGTGTGTTTTGAAGTCAGAGCAAACAATAGTGTTATCAGGCATGAGTGATGCTAATATATATTAATGCCAAAATAATAGGCATGGTGAATACAAATACAACACCAATATGTGTTGTAAAGAAGAATTTTTATACCAAAAGTAAAGTTCTGTTAAAATGTTTTTCTTTCGTTCCATCATAATTATAAGTTTTCTTTATTTCCTCCCTTCTTCTCTCTTATTTATCATCAGAAAAGGATACTCTTTGGCCAATTTGCAAAGTACCATCTCATAGCTACTGGACTGTGGCTTAAAGTCAAAAGCGTGGTCTATATATAAAAAGGTTTATAAGTGAATTTAAATGATCATCCTGAAGGATTTCACCACTGAACATTATTGTATACTAATTTCCCAAGACATGGTGACTCATGTACCATAAAATTGATTCTTTTGTCTTTACCAATTTATATGTACCCCTATATACACATATAAAGATTGTTCATAAAATAAAATGACATATTACTTTTATTTTTACAAGTCAAAAAATGTGAATACCCCATTTATGAAGCAATCACATGATTTATTCCATTTCTTCTTGAGTAAAAAACAGTAACAAAAGAAGCATTAGCTATTTTCTGTACAAACAGGTTATATAGACTCATATTTTGAATTACAAATTCATAATACTTTCTCCACAGCATAGGAACATCAGTTTAAATTAAAAATGTTCTGGTAGGGGTGAAACTTTATTTCTTGCATGTAATAAATTAGATTTTTTAAAGTTTCAAATTAAAGATTAATATTCAGTAAGAAGAATATTTGATCATAGAAAATATTTCCCTTTTTTTGAGGTGAAAATGCCATTCTGTTCTAGTAGAAGACTGTAAAAATATTGATTATACAGAACGTAACTTTTTGCAGAGAGGAAGGACACTTCATGTATGTTTTCTTAGAGAGAACCATTTTTTTACCAGAGGTCTGTTGACCAGGATTTCCCTTAAATATAAAAGCAAAACTACTTCAAAATTACTAAGACCTTGGGGGGATAGCTACTTTAATTACAACAACAAAGTATTGAAATCCTCTAACACAATAATTATCTTTCAGGGTACAAGTCTCATGTAAAATGTCTAATTCTGTCTTTGAGAATGTTAGTATTATGAGTACCTATAAAAAGGTAAAAGTGGCCAGGTTTTAACAAAGCTTTTGTTGTTTGAGAGAACAAAATTATAAATGTCATTATAAATATTTCCGTTATCTACATTATGTCTAAATCACTTCACCTCAACAACAATTTGAGTCCATTAGAACCATATCTATTCGCTAGAAAAATATATCTTATCACACGAAATTAATTAATTATTCTGCAATGCCCATGGATAAAGAAAAAAATAAGGATACTTTTTTTCTACATATTTACATTTGTTCTTTAAAATTGCTGTATCCAATTTTCAGAATAATAATTTAAACTAAAATGTATTAATACAGTAGCTTCCCAATAAATAAGTGTATAAGTAGTATATAATGGATTAAAGTCACATGGTAAATTGCTTTAAATAGTATCATTGAGATGTTAAAGGACCCAGCTCATTGTGTGCTGAAGAAACCTCTCATTTTTGAAATCATAAACCTTTCCACAGTCTCATATTTCTGTTCTTATTTTATATCTGGATCTGTTATATAACTGAGTGTACATGAAAGACCATATAAGACCAAATTCTGCTGCCCTGAGAAAAAGAAAATTAGCATTAATATAACCATAAACAGGCATTAGATAGTTTTATAAAACACCCAGTATCTACAACAAAATAATATTTGGACAAATTTAAATAAATCAAAATTATAATTTCATATTTATTAAAATATTTTGGAGTCAAGAAATTACATAGAATTCTGTTTCTCTTATTTCCATTCCTCACGTCAGCTCAACTGCAATAATGGATACAAAATATTTTGCAGTTCAAATTTACAAAAGTATAAACACACATAATGTTCTCAAGCTTGAGAGACTAGCATAGCAGCCCAGGACTCCCTCTGCGATTGTTAGTAATCCATTGACCTCACCCCTTCTTTCCTACACAGAGATTTCTTATCACTTAGTTACTTCACCATAGGATTTATAGTCAGATATGTGCTTGTAAGTGTTTAAAAACTGACTCTCCTGAACAAAAAATAAAAAATAAAAATATTATCCATAGTGCTTGCTGATTTCTGTGATGTACATAGTCCAACCATGGCCAGTTTCCATCTGCCAATGTAGAGTCATTGAACAAGAACTTGAGAGAACATTCCCAGCATCACACCATTCATTACATAAAGTATTTCTACCATACCAATAGTATGGCAATAAATAACCTTAGGAGTATAGTGAAATTTGGTAAAATAACTTGGAAATAATAGCTTGTATTTATTACCTTTGATTTTTACATAGTTTCCTAATTGTAAGCATATATAATTTGATTTTTAATAATGGTTATTTTAAGTAACCCAAATTCCTGAAAATTTAACAATTGACCCTCATCAGTTGGTATGAGCTCAGCAAACCACCAAGTTTAACCAACAAAAAATTTCATAATATGGTAATTTAAAAAATTTTGTACTATTTTTAAATGTCAAATGTTAGATCTACAATTTTTGAAAGCATGAAAATTGGCAGTCTTAAGTAATCCAATTGGTTATGAGTCTTCCAAATTTCAAGTAGCCAGCCTTACACCACAAAAGAAATGCAGCTTTATTTTTATAACTTTTAAGCTGATATAATAACATTTTAGGTCTGATTCTTTGACCATGCCATCATCCTTACAGATACATTGCTTATTGCACTTGCTAAATGATTTGTAACCTTGAGGATATTCTGAGTAACACTTGGCTCAGTCCCTGAGAGAAGGAGGTTGATAGCTAGACAATGAGTACAGACCTCCTTTGAGAGATTCACACTGATATGAGCAAATGTGGCCCTGGAGGTAAGAAAAAGACTCCTAATTGGCTGGGGGGGGTGGTGGTGGTGAATGTTTTGAATGAGATGTTAATGTATAAATCAGCCTTTATTTTTCTGTGTTACCTCTGCTGCTCCTTCTATGTGAAAAAAATAAAGCAATGAATTCAGATCACGTCTCTTCATTTTTCTAATTTAAAAACTACCTTAGTAGCATATGATTATATTGCTTTCTCATCTGTTGCCTAAACTGGCCCTAGAGCAGCAGACAGGAAGACAGTAGGTTTGGTCAATGAAACATGAGACAAATGTATTACGGCATTAGAGTTCCTAATGAATGAGTAGTTCCCTAATAACAGGACACGATACTTCCACCTGACACTATCCTTCATGCTCCTCACAGAACAGTCCTTTAAATCTCTGGGATAATGTGTTCTTTCTGGCTCAGTGCATTACCTAAAGATCAAATTTCAGAGAGAGAAAATATGAAAAGAGTCACTTTTAGAAAAGATAGAGAATCAATTAAGATTTGGGGGGTTTTACTTTTATCACTAATCTTACTATCATTCTAAACTCGTTTTGGTACAAAAATCTAATGTTTTCTGAAGAAAATATTGCTTCATGTAACAATTTTAAAGTTGCAAATTTCTTGTTTGAAACAACACGGTAAGCTCTCATTTACATTATTTGTATTAAATCCACACAATAACTTGTTGTTAGGATAAGAATTATTAATGATTGTTAATAATATGTTTATTTTTAATATTTTTTCAGTATTTTTATTATGCCTACTCCTTTTCTTTCACTATAAGAATCTATTTGAACTAAAATCCAAGATTTCTGATCCTCATCTGCGTTTATGATCAGTGCAAATGGAATGAGTAATTTTTCTTCTACCCATCATTCCCCATGAGAATTCGAAGTTTTCTCATATCATCTGGATCTAAGATGAATGAAACTTGACACATTTATTTAAAGGAGCTTCTTAACTATATCATTACTGCATGAAACAATCTAAGGTTACTTTTGACGTTCCACAGTGTGTGAAATTCACTGTGAATTAAAGTAAAATGAGTAACTAAGAAGAGAAAACATAGTTATTTGACCTATTTTTTCCTCGATATATTTGCAATATAGCAGAGATAAGAATCAAGAAGCCAGACTTAATTTATGGGTCTATGTTAACCCTTTAATAGGAATCTCTATCTTACTGAATGCTGATGTAATTGGCCATACACATTGAAGAGAAGAGTTGTAGAATATTTCTTAATTTGTATCCCTTGATTAAATTATTTATTTAAATAAAATATATTAACCTGAAGTCATCAGAGATGTAGTTTTTATAGAACGAGTTAGGTCTGTTTTAAATTCAAACTCCTGAATGACAAAAGCAAAATAAATAAAAAGCCTGTCTTTTAAAAAGTGTTTTATCTTTTGAAAATAAAAAAACTGACTTAATTGGACAGTTAATTTTAGGCTATTTTTGGAGCAATGACAAGGCTTTGAACCAATCTTTCCAGATTTTTTTTTACCATAGACTAAAACTACATTTTGGAAAATAACAAAAAATATTAAGACAATGGGTTTGTAAAAAGCACAACTTACTTTATTCTTACTTCATTTTTGTTATATATTTTAAGAATTAAATTTTCAATAAAATTTACCACAATAAAATTTCATACTTGAATTCTCAACTGCTTAATTACTGCATTAATCTTGGGTAAATAGTATGGCTTTTTTTGTAATTATCATAGATGAAATGCTACTTACAATGTTACTTCAGAAACTTTGCAACATATTTAAAGTAGAGCTTCAGTGCATGTACATTTTACTAAACTTAAGTAGAACATAATTCGATCTCTGGCCAGTTTGGAAGGACAATGCTGACTGCATAAGCTACTATAAGTGTATTTTGCTTGCTTTGCTGATTTTAAAGTAAATGGTAATTTACTGCAGATTTGTGGTACAGTATATTGATGAAAAGCACATTATATCTACCATGCTCAATAAGTAACCGATTTAAGGTTTGAAAACCAGCAAGTTATCACCTCATATATAAATCCCACTGCATATTAAATAATCAAAAGCTTCTGAAAGATTAAATAAAAAGCATCAATTTAACCTTTTCACCAGATTTTTGGTTCATGAATAGCTTGACCTGTCTATGGATCAATGGAATAATTCTTTTAGTTTGAGTAAGCCTCTGTCTCTTAACATAACATATTAAGTTATCAAAGTTTAATGTTACTGAAAAATTTCCACCTGGTTTCCATTCTAAGATTTTAAGTAGATATTAATGTATGTGTTCACAAGAGAGTGACCAGGGAATGCTGCTACTTTTAGAAAAATAAAGAGCTCAAATAATAAGTTCTTGAAACTATACTACCAAGCATTTGCTTAAGTAAATTTATGACATAAAAGTATACAATATAGAGAAAAAATATGACAGCCAGAAATATGTTAAAGAATACTAAATTATAAATGCTTTAGTATATTTTAAACCTTCATATTTCAGGCAAGGTGACCTTGATCTTATTTGTATATTTTAGAAGTCAGTCTAAGTATGATGCAGTGTTAAAATCTGACTCTGGACTGGGGCTTTCATTGCTGTTTACATTAATTGTGCAGAAGTCAAGGAGATTCAATTTAGTTATGAAAAAGCCATTTATCTTTCAGAGGATTCCTGGGAATTTCGATACCTTTATATGAGGCAAGGAGGTGGTTAGCTTTCTCCTTCATGGTTATTAACAGAGCTAATATGGCAGAATAAACCTATCAGTTATTCTGCAAGTTCTAAAGAAAGACTGCAAAAATGGAGAAAAAAACAATCTTTGGAATTAGAGAGGATTAAAGCCATTTCCATGGAACTACAGATTATGTTTTCTACAATGGAAAACTTATCCTGCTTGTCTCCCAAAATCCCAAACCAACCATTTATAATTTTTTAAATGTTTTTGCCTTCAATGAATCTTCATAACTTTACAAATAACATTTTTGCTGCTGCCTTTCCAGGAATAATGTTTGTATCTGGGTTCTGTCTCCTGGCTCTGACTTCCTATTTGTTCTATCTTCCATGCAGATTGCATGTTTAGAAGGTACCTGAATATGCTTTGCTGTCTAAATTCTCCCTGCCTTGCGCAAACTACTTGAAATGCCCCCTCATTTCAATTTTTCTCATCTTGTCTTCTTTGGAATGTCTTATGTAAGTCATATTTAAACCTCAGGATTCAGTTCATTGTATACCTAACCCTGAGTTGTAATCATCTTTAAAATAAAAATGTTTTAAAATATAAATAAATAAATAAACTTTTCAGATGGTTAAGGAAAAAAAAAAATATTCCGTTCAAATAGCCCCTGCCCAGTTATCCACCCTGATCTTTATCAAGTGCTTCGTTCCCCAGCTGATTGAAGCATGCCTCCTATGTGCTCTCATGACTCTCTTCACTTTTCTGTCAAAGCATATAATGATGTTGTATGACCGATATTAATTTACTTGTTTTTACACTGAAATAAAATACAAATCTCAGAACTATGACTTTTAACACCAAATCCCTAATTATTATCTCTCATTGCAACACTAATAAATCTCAGAACGGTTTGTTAAATAAACTCTTACATTGTCTTGAAATTAGAGGGTGGAACTAGGAACTATTAGAAAATTTGCCATTTTGGAAAGGAAGAATTGGGGAAAAGAGTATCAAAAACAAAAGCAATCTCAGCTTCAAAGACTCTAGATGTTGATTAAGTTTTTGTCAGAATAAAATTTACGCTTAAAAACAGGCTTCAGTCATAGACTTCATCCTTGGAAGAATGATACTCCCCAATTCCACAGCAATGCTGCTACAGATAGTCCTGGAAGAATATAGCTTTTCTAGGATTACATCCACCCCCAACTCCAACCCACCCCCAGTCCATGTGTCTTAGGGCTTTCAACTAATTCCTCTCATGAGCTTTTCTGTGAGTTATCAGGAAAGAAGCAACCCTTTCTTACAGAATAATGAACTTTAAATAACTTGAATATTGGAGGGCCAATACTCATCTGGTTCCATTCAGTTACAAGGAAAAGATCTCTCCTGGACCCAAACCAATTAGCGATAGATACTTTTTTTTAGTTTTATTTTTAATTATGTGAAAAAAGACACTATCATAAATTCTGCCATATTAATTATTTTTAAGTGCACAGTTCAGTAGTGTTAAGTGTATATTTAATATAGTCACAGATCTCTGGAACTTTTTCATCTTGTGGACTGAAACTCTATACCCATTAAACAACTCCTCTCTTTCTTCTTCCCCCAGTTCCTGGGAACCACAATTCTACTCTCTGTATCTATAAATCTGACAACTTTAGAAATTTCATGTAAGTAGAATCATATGGTATGTTTTTTTAATGATAAGTTCATATTTCTTTCCATAATGTCCATTGGATTCATGCATGCTATGGCATGTGTCAGAATTTGCTTTCTTTTAAAGGTTGAGTAATATTCCATTGTGTGTGTGTGTTTGTGTGTGTGTATAACATGTTTTGTTTTTTCATCCATCTGCTGGTGAACATTTGGGTTATTTCTATCTCTAGGCTATAGCGAATAATATGACTATAAAAAATGGGTGTGTAAAGTTTCTCCTTAAGAGCTTGCTTTCAATAATTCTGAATATATACTGACAAGTGGGGTGACTGGATCATACAGTAGTTCTACTTTCACTTTTTTTGAGGAACTATCATACTGTTTTCCATAGTACTTACACTATTTTACCTTCCCACCAACTGTTTACAAGGGTTCCAACTTCTCCATATTCCTGCCAACACTTGTTATTTTCTGTTTTTGTTTGTTTGCTTTATAGTAACCATCTTAATGGATATAGGTAATATCACATTGTGGTTTTGATTTACACTGAGATAGGTAGATTTTCCATAATGTTGTTGAGTCAACAGATCCAGCTAGGTTTGCACAAACTGTTTTTTATAATTTCCTTAAGCTAGTTTGAACTTCACTTGCAGCCCAAAGGATCCTATCTATTGTCGTTCTCTGGCCTAATGCACCTTCACACCTCCCAATCTAGGCTTTACTGTGCGTTTTGATATGCTACCACACATCTAACCAATGAGACTTCTTTTGAATTTATCAAGAATCTTAGTTGGAAATGCATGTACTTTCCAGTGTTGAGAAATATTTAGTCGAACTTTTCGTGAACAAATCTCCATTAGGTTGTGTCCTCCCAACATCTAATTAAAAGAAACCCTACTGAAGTCTTTACAGTTATACCTGCATCAGGAAAGAAGAGGAAGGAGGAAGAAAAAGAAGAGCAGTGGGAGAAAAAGCAGGTGAAGAAGGAGAAGAATATGAGGAGGAGGAGGAGCACTAGAAAGAAGAGAGGAGAGGAAGAAAGGAGAGACAGGATTTTTTTTAATTTTTTTATGGTATTGTGGGGTACAGTTAGGGGTCAGGTATACAAAAATGCTTCGTTTAGGCACCCTTGTTGATAAGAGGTGTCTCCCCATCCCCAGACAGAAATTTACCACCATTAATCCCATCGCCCTCACCCTCCCCCGCCTATAGTTTCCCACCACTGTCAGTCATTTTCTTGTGGTAATACGTTGGATGATCAAGGTCCACTATATGAGTGAGAACATGTGTGAGCTATTTTATAGAACTCATTAGTGTGATTGCTGGTGTTTGTAATGTTGGGGATGTTAGCTGCATTGTAGATGTTACTAACAGGGACCTGGTGGAATTTGGAGTGGTTTGCAAGGACAAGGTTAACATAAGCTGAATGGTCAGGAAGGCTTGACATAGACGTGAGACGGAGGATATAAAAACTTGGAGGAGAAGGCAGGATGAAGAAAGCGGGGAAGGGAACACATTCAAGTTATAAGAAATGGCGTGAACAAAGGTGCGTGGATTAGACAGTTCATAGTATGTCAGTGGACTTCAAGGACATAAACCTAGTACAGTTAAATTTCTGCCTTATTTGGTTGTTAATCACCAAGTCAGATAAATCAGGTTCTCGACTATGCTTTTTTTGTTGTTCTAATGAATTGGAGTTCACTATTAATAGCAGAGGAAACTAAAGAAATTAATTTTCTTTATTTCCCTATATTTAATCTTCTTCTGTGTCTACAATATTTATTGATACTTAGGACAAACAAATTCAGCCAAAAAATATAAATAACTAAATACATGCATTATAGTAACTAATTCTTATACACCTTTGTACTTTAAAATATTCACTCTTGTGAAATATATATAATTAAGTCAATTTATGTTCTGGTTTGAGTTTTCTTCTTTAATCTCACTTTCCTTTTTCTATAAAAATGAATCTCTAAAGCATAGCATGAAAGAAATTTTGTCGGTTGATTGCTACATAATGTTATGTATAAAGATAATATTTTTGCAAGATGGATGATTTTTCTCAAAGAGCAGAATCTAAGAAGTTCTTTCAAAAGTAACTGGAGAAATTTGAATAGTGGTAGAGCAATTTTCATCTCATCTTGTGTTGAGGTGTTAGTGCTTCTTCTCCATTTCTTACAAATTCTATAAATCTTGTAAATGACAATACTACAAGGTACTGTAGAGTTTTTATTTGTGAATACTGAGATGGGACATTGGAGTCATATATTTCCTTCTCAAAATAGCAAAAAGAAAGAAGAGGGGTTAGAGTTCTTTTAAAGAAGAAAAATACATCATTCAACAAGTTTTCTGAGTTACACATAATAACTGTTTGAATAGATAGTTGAAAATTTGATAAGCAATAGCAAATTGCTAGATAACGCAAGATTTGATAGGGAAGATGTACCCATAACGTGTGTGATGCTGTATTCTACCTCCAGGTACAACACAATGAAAGAGATGAGATTACTGAATTACAACCACCTTGGTATCACCCAGAGACGGAAAGGAACAGAAACAGGAAAAAGGCAGTGTGTTGGAAGCCAGGAGCGGGCAACAGCTGGGTGAGGAATGAGGTTGGAGAGCCTGCGGGCTGAAACTCAGGCATTTCCCACTACCACCCTGTGGCTGAGGCGAAAGGCATGCCCAGAGCTCCCAGCATCGCTCCTGCTGGCCCTCGTGTAGCCGGGGCACGTGGGCCCACTGGAGACTGGTGGTCTGGTTCGCTTTGCTGTGAGGAAGCCCTTCCTGTAGGATGTTGCCCCAGCCCGGATTTATTTGTTTGAAAATTGTGTATTTATTCCTACATGTTTAAACTTCAGTCACCTTCAAAAAACTCTCTGCTTAATGCAATTCATCTATCGAGACACTTTTTCTGCCGCTCAAAACAGTGTTTGAACTCGTTAATCTTGATGTCTGTTAGTGGTTATGCCATGTTTTTGTTTCTCCTCTTCCACATTAACAAAACATTTCTCTTTAAGGGCTTTTTTCATTCGGAGAAACAAAAATAAGTCACTCAGGGTGCAAACAAGTGAATGGGGAGGGTGGGGCATGAGGTCATGTCATTTTTGGCCAAAAACTGCTGTGGGCAGGTGTGCTTGTAAATCGTTCAGCATGAAATGGGCCAACACATTGGAAGAATCTCCAAAAACATTCGCTGAAGCTCAACGCAGCCTCTCACCACGATGCTAGCTTGTACATCGATGCCAGTGGATTCCTAGAATACTTACCTCACAGGGGAAGCCTGAACTACAAGGGGCGCACCCTCAAAAAAATAATAACTTTTTGGTGCCCCTATATATGTACATGTGTATCTATATAATATGTACTATATATGGGTACACACATACGTGCATGCATCCTTTTTTTATAGAAAGTCATCTTGATGAATTTATTTGTGCCTCAAACTGAGCAATTATTGGACAGAACTGAGTCTACTGTGTAGAGATAGAGAGGTGTAGGCACCAGTATGAAGTTCTCTTGACCATAGTCACATCTGTGCTTTGTGGCACAAAATCTGGTTTCATCTTAGCACCAGTGGGAGTAGGCTAGCTGATTCAAAGGCAGTTCTGTGGAAGAGTCATAATGATCTCCCTTGGTGAGAATACAAATCAAATTCTTTAACTTTTATAACCAAACATGAACTTTGACACTTGCCTAAATCCTCTTAATAAATGGTTTATGCAAAGCACATGTCTGTGGTGACTGTGGCCTCAAACTGGAGCTTAACTGGCTCCTGTGAAAATCTACCAGCGGTGGCCCAGAGATCACGTGCTGCGGTGTGAAAACATGGAGAACAGTCTGGTTGTGGGTTGTCAGAGCAGGCAGGCTGATTTGAGTGGCATGGATGGACTTTGAGGGAAAGACGGGAGTACCAGGGGCAGGAGGAAGTCCTGGTTCTGCGTGAGAAGAACATCGCCAAGGAGGGGGGTGCATGTGTCATCTGGCAGAGCTCAGGCCATTGTGGACAAACAGCACTATGTTTCTGGGGGCAGCAGTACGAACAAGGTTTGACGTTGACTGTGGAGCCATAGTTTCACAGGATGTGCTCTGTGACAGCGTTGTCCAGGGAAGCCTTTAAAATGGGTTCGGTGGGGATTTCCATGACAAAATTATTATTTTGAGTAATCATTTGATGTTGAAATTCAAGATTGGTCAAAACACTGGAAGAGTTTTTTTGGAGAAATCTAGAATGCTCTAAGCGTTATGATTGCAGTGAAAGGAACATCAGAAGATAAGTGCTGACTGGTTGCAGTTTAGTAGAAAGAGGACTGCCTTGGAAAATAGTAAATTCCTTGTGGGCAGGGTGATGTCTTGCTTTTTTCCCCATATGCTTCAGTGAAATCAGCGCTAGATACTTACACAAGAGATACTGACAATTAGTCAATTAACAGAATTTCAGTTTAGGGATTGTAAAAAAATCACTTGTACAACCATAAGTACTAATGTTTCTGGACTGCATTGATAGAAACTACATAATTGTAAGGTCCTGTCCAACACTAAAATGTCAGGACTTAGTCAAATGATAAAGATATTTCCACTCCATGAACAAGAAAAGACATTTTAATATATAGGTAAATCTCGCCTCATCCAATCAACTTTGATTTATGAAACTTATTAAGGCCGAAATCTACCTATAGAATCGAACTTACATGTCATTAAAATTGTCACCTCTTGGTAGTGTGATTATCTAGGATGAAAGCATATTTCTATTTCCTGCTCCTAGGTATCGTCTAGCCTATTGTGCTTTCTAGAAATTTTGTTGTCCAGCAACTGTTTTCTGATACCATGGCATCTCGGAATCTAAAAGGAAAAATTAACAAGGAAAGACTAAGAAGTTGTATAAACAAAAGATGATGGCAAAACTATTATTAATCATGTTCTCATTTATTGGCCAAACACTTATTGGCCATTAACCATTGTGCTAGGTATTGTTTTAGTGCAGAAGATATATCAGAGAAAAAAAAAATCCCTCTCCCATGAAGCTTATATACTTGTGTTACCAAAATGCCTGCTGATCATTGCACAGAAAACCAATCACTGAGACGATGAGTATTGCCAGGGAAGGGTTTTTTATTTGGGTATTAGCCATGGAGAACAGGAGATTTTGTATCAAGTCTGTCTCCCTGTCCCACTGAAGACAGAGGTTATACAATGAGGCAGAAAAGTAGATAACAGGAACTAGGGAGGGGTCAGGAAGAGGAGTTGATAAATAGGAATTAGAAAGGTATCTGGCATCTCATTATCTGGGTGGGGTGATCTGGTGAGTTTCAGTTCCTTGACACTGTAGGCCTGAGGGTCAGTTTCCTTCAAAAGGACTCACATAAGACAAATGTTAAATTTCAGGCTTTAAGACAGGGAAGGCCAATGTCTATGTTTATTCAAAAAATTTGAAACTATTAGTTCTATGGGAAGTCAGCCCAGTTTCATTTGTATGTTAGAAGTTTAGAAAATAAGCTTTGTAACTGAAACTCTTGATTCAGAAAATTATTTTGCTTTAAGTTCATGTTCAGTCACATCACTAAGTGAATTGAGTAGCCTGTTTCACACCTTAGGCTTCAAATCCCAGAAGATGAAAAACATGTCTCTGCACAAAGCGTTCAAATGTATTTCTGAGACAAATGGTATGTGATAAAAAAGCTCATTTGCAGATTGTTGCTAATTGTGTCTCTTACATACACTTTTGCTTCATTCAGTGTGGATTATAATGGTAAAAATGATTATGTTTCAAAGAGGAAAAAAATTACTGCCTGAATGATATGAAACTTAATGGTCTTTCCTGTGCAATGTTTTATTATTGGCTCCAATGGATTAGGACAACTTTTGTGGTAGAATTGTGAATAATTAAATATTCAAATGTGAAACAGTGAGAAGAGATTAGGATCCTATTTAAGGCACACTAGGACTTTCACGTATTATAAATAAAGTATGTTGGGTAGAAAGCAACAAAAGTGCTGATTGCCACTCTATAATATTATCATAGCAGTCACTGAAATACAGTTTTTTCTTCCAAATGGCTCCGAAAACCTTAAGAAATTACTTTCCTCCCCTTTATTAAGTGATTAAAAATGGATCTTGGTTCATGCATTTCCTTACTGCAAAACATAGCAGTTGCTGTATGAAGGTGTTTTCTAGAAGACTCCTTGCACGTCCACCCTTCAGCCTGTTGCATTATGGGAATGTGCACCATTGCTCGGTGCATGAGTGTTGGCTGCTGGAGCTTACAGTCATCCCTTCCTCAGACACTCCTCCATGGCCAGATGCCATGGGAGTCTTACCGCTCTCCCTCACCCCTGGAGGCGAGCCGCCCAGACATTATCTCCCTGCCTTGGATACAAAGGACTGGTTTCCTTGCCTAAATGTGGGGATATTTTTGGGATACAACTTAGGCTCCAGAGCTTACTGATGGAATCAGGGAGACACTAGCCTCCAGGGGAGGGCCATGCTTTCATTCGGCTTCTGTTCCTCTGCTCTGTCTCTCCTGTGCCCTTCAAGCCCCTTCTCCTGAAAGCACTTTTCCAAATAAATCTCTGAAACAAGAAATTACGCCTCAGGCTCTGCTCCTGTGCAACCTAGACTAAGGCGTGATATATTTATGGATGGAATTAAGTTGCTGCCTGGGAAGCCTGCGCTGCTTCCAGGCCTTTCCTGTCTCTAAACCTGCAAACACAACCGGCCCCTGAAGCAACTCGCCAAGAAAAGGCAATTCCAGGAGATTTCTCGTTCCCTTAATGTCCAATTTGCTGAGTCACTCAGTTAACCTTTTTCACGTGGGCTTCTGATGCCAGAGGGCAAGGTTGACTTCAGTGTCCTCCCATGGCCCACCCATGACAGGTCCCTCCTGATGCGTTGAGCGCCACATGGCTGCTTCCAGATGCCTCAGCACTGCCAGGTTTGTGTTTTTCTTACTGTTCTGGGGAGGAGACCTGCCCTGATTCCACCCCTATCCCAGAACCCAAATGTAGGGTGGAAAGGTTGCTGCAGAGGGGGCGATAAGGTCATGGGTGAGTTGTTTTGTTTTGTTTTGGTAAAGCTCAAGGAAAGAGAAACAGGGAAACAAGTCTTCCGTGATCACTTCAGAGAAAAGTTAGGATGTAATATAAATAGGCTAAAGAGAAAACAGTAGCCCCCAAGGTTCTGGGAATCAACTGGAATCTCTGTGGGAAACACCCACTCTGAGAGCCCGGAGCCTGGGCGAGGAAGATGAAAGCGGTGGGAGCTCAGGAAACCAGGAGCGAACCAGAAGCCGTCAGGGAGGCTGCACTTGGATGGAGGCTTGTGGGTGAGAAAGGCAGGGTTGACTCCTCCCCCTGGTGCTTACTTCCCTACAGCAGTTATTAAGACTCCATCTAGCCTCATTTTTTAAATCACATGCGGTAATTTATTTAGAGAACAAATAAATATATTTATCTTTTCTAGTTAGATGACAAGCTCTTAAATCTAGTAACTGAAAAAATAACATAGGAACCAGTATTTGCATGTCTGTCCGCATAGCACAGTGCTTGCCTACTGGCAAAGTGGACAGCAACATAAGATTTTTTCTTTCTTTTTTTTTTAATTTGGGAGGAAGGAAGGCTTTGGGGAGAGTCTTGGGGCAACTCTGCATCTATTATCAGAATATGAGAGCAATAAATAGTAGCTGATAATTATGTATTTGCTGTGCCAGGCACTCTTTTCAGCATTTCACATGCCATATCTTACTGAATCCACGTAACAAACCTATGAAATGTGAGATTTTTTTTTTTCTATTTTAGGAACAAGGCAACTGCAGCACGGAGAGATTGAGTTCACACAGCGAGTAAGAGGTGAAGTCAGGAATAGAACTCGAGAGGCTTCTCGGAAGATGTGGACAAGACTCGTTAGCTGCCCCCACCCCCTTTCTCTTTGTAAGAGGCATTTGGGCTGGAGCTAGGAGTGACCAAGTGGCTAGATCTTAGGTGCGGGAGGTGCTGCGTGCCCTGAGTTGGGTGACTCCAGGGAAGAGACGCGCACCCCATCTTTTCAACCCCCTTTCTGTTGCCTACAAGGCAGTTGGGTATTTGAGCTGAATTGTTTGCTTTGGCTTAAAAGGTAGAAGCCATGTATTCAGCTGGCGGAGGAGAAACACAAAAGAGGCCGGGTCTGAATAACTGAAGCCAGGTCACCAGCCCTAGATCATCCAGACTTGGAGATGAGAGGAACACCAACTGCTACTTTTCTCTCCCAAGGAGAAAGGAAGAAGTGACATTCGGGGCAGCAGGCTAGTCTTTTCTATTGTTCTTCTGTGACTTTTATTTAAGCGGCCTAACTTATAGCCCAATGAATGCAGAGGGCAGAGTAACACTTGGAAGCAGCGCTGAGACAGAAAGGCAACTGTGACTGCAGACATGTGAGGAGTCATGGGTAAAATGAGGGTGCTAAGACACATTGGAAGGCCTTTTCTAATTGCAAAATGCTGTAAATATAATTCCAAATATGGATAAAAATAACAATCCAGACACTACCATTTATTACATTTGGGGACTCGACTAGATTATGCCTTCTGTGTCTAGATGTTAGCATCATCTTTTTTTGTATGTATGAGCCTAGCATCATCGTCTTTTTAAAAATTTGACTATTTACACCAATATTAATTGTTTCTACAAGTTGAGTATGCATATTTTCAGATTTTCTGACAGATTCACCAATGACATTAAACATAATGTATAAATATAGTCACTCATATCATAAAGCATTTTCTTGAAAAGTTCTTAATTTTCAATTTGCCTCTATAAAATGGAAAAACTCAATCCATTAGCAGAATATTTCAATTCTTAAGCATTTCTCATAACATTTGTGTTCTAAATTTTACATAATTTCTTTCTATACCCAAAATATCAATATTGATGTCTTTTTAATGCCTCAAACATGTGGATGGAGTGTGAAAGTCCAGCAGAGAATAAACCTCCAGAGGGCAGCTCTACACCCAATTTGGTCACTGCTGTTTTCCCCAAGTGCATGTGCAGCAGCATTCCTGGCATTCCATAGAAGTCTCCTGTATATTTACTGGATAAATGGATGAATGAATATGACTACTTCACAATGACATAGCTGACATTAATTGCTGATGAAATCTACCCACAGTGAAAGTTCTTTGGGAAACTGATCTTAAATATATAATGCTCATTTAATTTAAAATAAGTTTCTATTTTACTTATTCAAAGGGCATATGTTTTATATTTCAGTTGATTTCTCTTCTTTTATGATTTTTAAAATTTTTTATAATCATCAATATTTAATCTTAATATTCTATTTTTATCTTGCATCATTTTTTACTTGAAATTTTTCTCTAGTCTCAAAGGCCTGGGAACTCATGCTACCCTGCATCTTCTTCTCAATTTATCTAAATTTTCAAAATTTTCAAAATCTTTTCTTTAGCCATCACTCAGAATAACCCCAAATATTTACTTTGCTGAATGATGTTTTCTCCCTGGGACTCACAGACAAGTCGTTTTTCAAGAATCTATCCCTGCTGTTGGCTCACCTCTATTCTAACAGCCATGCTAAATTGCAGTATTCTAGAGAATTTCCCTTCCTTCAAAAAAATAGAGGGAGAGAGTTGGGATGGACCCAAGAGCTTTTAATATCCATATTAGTAAAGGGAGAGGCTAAATTTCATGAAAGGTACAGATAAATGCCTTTGATTTTCCATGTGTTTTGTGAATTACTTATTATTTGCTAGCAACATGGGGAACCAGTTGAAAAAAATAAAGTTTCTAGGTGGAGTGTGTATTTTGTTAGTGAAAAACTTCCTTTGAAACCAGAATTTTAAAAAAGTTCAGGAAATTGTAAGTTTGACTCCCATTTCCTGCATGTCATCTCACAAGACTACATCTTTCAACAGCCATGAAGCAGTAAATGAAATATTGACTGAGTTACTTATCATTTAATTTGCAATGATTTCAGTGCTGTCCAAGTGCTAGGCAAGGCACAGGGTATAATTCAATTGTACCATTTCTTGTAATCTGAGGATGTAAGACTACAACTCAAAAGTTAACCGGAACACAGAAAGATTAATGCAGATTTTGAAAACTAACTGGTAAATAGATGTCATACCAATGTCTGATTAGTTACTCAGCATTTTCTCGCTTACCATTTTTCCTGCATTTTTGTTAGAATTCAGTATTAGATGTTTATGAATTTTCATGGCACTTTCTAATTGTTACTAGAAGTATACAGCTTACTAGTCCCGGGTCATGTTTAGGGAATCGTCTACCATAATATTATTTCCTGGAAGTTTTGACAAATTTGCTTTGTTCCCTGCTGTGTATATCATTTTCCCGTTCAGCTAAAAAAGTTTATTCTGAGTAAAAATTTAAGGCTGCTAAATTCTAGACTAGAGCATCTATGTTTCCAGTCAGTCTTAATGAACTTTGTGTAAAAGTTCTAGTGGCCCTGTGTAGTGACTCTGTTTCTTTTTACAGGGATGAACAATATAACTTTATTAGAGTTGCCCTGATTTATCAGCCAATCATTTTCTTTTAAATTAGGAAGACATTAAATTGATGGTCCTGGAAATTCTTGCTTCCATCTTAGTTGTAAGTCACTGGTTCTGGAGCACAACTGTCGTGCTCAAGAGTTGCCAGAGAAGAGGTGAAATAAAATAATTTTCCTTTCTTCTAAATTATCAGAAGGGCTATCAGGTGCTCCAAATTTCTATGGAGCTATAGACTGCCATAGCTATTCAGAAAGAAATATGTTATTTTCACACGTCCATCTTCTCAGTCACTCACCAAGACATTTGAAATCATTATCTTCCATTCCTACTTCTCACATGTGTCCAGTCTATTACCATATCCTGTTGGTTTTAACAAGAACGTATTGAGAGTCAGGGCCACTTCACTTTGTTTTTATGGTCACTGCTCCAATCAAAGTCTCTACGGACAAAGTCTTCTCAGGACAATTTATGGCCATTGCTCCAATCAAAGTCTCCGCGGACAAAGTCTTCCCAGGACAATTTCAGTAGCCTCTTAAAGAACCTTTGCAAATGCATTCTTGACCTTTTAAAATTCACACATTTCCCCCCAATAATAAGACTTTGCTGCTGAAGATCATGTTAGCCTTCTGCTAAATACCATCAAAATGTTATCATTACATATACATTAAAATATAAATCCCTTACCACGCTAATCCGTTTCTGGCAACTGTGCAACTGTCTTAAGTTTTATGCCTGGATATACTGGCCTTCCTTTAGTTTTTTAAATACACCAGGGAATTACTTTGTTGTTGTTGTTTGATTTTTAAACCGCATGACCCACGCGGCTTCATTTGCTGTAATGTTCTTGCTTCTTGCCTTGATACGGCTGCTCTCATTCGTTCTTCAAATCTTATCTTAAATTTTATTTCTCTGGGGAATTCTTCCCAGACATCCATAATCTAAAATAACCTTCCAACCATTCTCATTCTATTTTGTTTGGGTTTGGTTTGGTTTGTCATGGCATTGTATATTTTGTCATCATATATACATTTGTTTGTGTCCCTCTGTGAAGCCTGTGTTTCCACCAACCTCTATGTTCCATGAAGATATGAATTGTGTCTGTGCAGTTCTCTCAGGGACTAGCACGGATGTGTTGAATATTCTGAATGCAAGTTTTCTAACATGATTGATTGGTTTTCTAAAATGCAGATATATATATTTATTTAGCATCCTAACTATTATATATATAAATATATATATGTTAAATAAATATATATATCTACATTTTAGAAAACCAATCAATCATGTTAGAAAACTTGCATTTAGAATATGTATATATATATATGGGATTTGGAGTGTAAAAACTGGGAATTTTAAAAATAATTGTTGATTTACATGTGCGCATCTTCCAAGATGTCATTCCTGTTTTGTAAATAGTTAAGAATTGAACTCATTTGAATTTCCCACAATATTACCAGATGACTTGTTACTAAAGCAAAGCTACGTGAATGAGAACTTACATGACAGAGGACTACAGTGGCTCAGAAGTGGGCACCGAATGGGTATTACCCAGTTTGGGCGTCAGGACTTGACTGGTCAAAGTGGGCAACTGATTGGCACTGGGACCATGTATGCCAGAACAGTTTAGGACTGGTGGATATAGCAAAACAAACATTTTGAACAGAGAACTTTAATAAACAAATTACTTATGATAACTCAGCTGCTTACCCAGCTGAGCAGAATGCTATTTTTAATAAATGGATCTGTAGGACTAGCCTAAAACAGAGAGGAGTTATTTGTTATTTTACAATCTTACCTTTCTTAGGCAAGACTTTTCTGCTGCAAGCCAAAATTATGTTGACCTAGGTGATTTCAATCATTAGTGTGCTACCTATGTCATGTTTGATGAGGGTGGTCACAGTACTTCTAAGAAAAATAATGCACTACTACAGAAAATTATCTTGCTATGTCATTTTCAAGAGAGACAAAAAAAAGACAGCTACACGATAATTTGACTGACAGAAAAACTGAATGAGAGAGAAGGATATTTGCTAAAATGCACTTTCCAGTTTAGGCCACTATTTCTCAAAGGATATTTGAAGGATATTGCTTCTAAGGAAGCTTCAGATATTGTGCAAGAATCCATCTTCAAACACAGTGGAAAACACTGAGTTAAATAATGTTAAACAGGTATTTCTATTCTCTTCAAGGCATTTCAGAGCCTTTACATTTTAGAGTACATTGTAAATTTCCAATAGGGGATAAAACCAAAAAAATTTGCCAAGTTTATATGACCAAGATACTTTTACATTGTGGAGGGCCTCCTGGGAACAATGAATAATGGAGACTACTTTATCAATGTTGTTATAAGTCAATATAATTATATAATATCAAGAAGTTATATAGCTACACTGCATTTAGTTTCAAAATCACATGTGAATAACAATTTATAAATAACCAGGAATATTTGAAATAGCATATTAGAATATAAGTAATATTTTACAAAGATTACTTAATGATCCTTTTGGGAACAAACACAATACCTAGTTTTGAATATCCTTTTCATTTTGCAATTTATTGTACACTGAAATTAGAACTGAATAAGCTTGATTTTTTATTGTAGAGCAAATATCATACTGGCTATGAATGAAATTTTGAAATATATTATGTTTTCAGGGAAATTTCGTAGGTGCATAAGGAGTCAGTAATAGTTTGCATATAGAAGAGGTTGATTTGCCCAGATTCACCACATTCACCGTAGGCCACCTGACATGTGCAAGCTGTGCCTTTTCTGAGGAGGCTGGCCTTGGGCAAGTTAGCATCCCCATGCTTCAGTTTGCTCCTGGGTGCAATGAATGATAGAGGAGTGCTCTGGGAAGAAAATTCATTAACATACCTGGTGAAGCACTTGAAATGATGCTTTGCAAGTTCTAACAATAAATGCTAAATAGCATAACTAAAAACGAAGACAAGTTTACGTTTTAGCTTTTCCCTGTTTTCTCCACGAATTTTGATATTGTTTTTATGATTTTAAGTATATTGCATGGGTCAGTGTCTGCAGTATTTCAAAACATCATATTGTATGCTATTTTCAAAACTTGACTCCAGGAGTGAGAAGTAAGCAGAAACTTTTATTTTTATGATTCACCCGAATAATCAAAGCTATGCAAATCCCAGAAGCAGTAATGGTGGTATGATGCCAATGCTGCTACCAGCTGCAGCCGTCACCCTCCAGGACATGCTCCTTCCTGACTGACGGCCACTGGCTGACACATGGTGACTGAAGAGAGTTCTTATGGCACCCTTCCTACCTCTTCAGTCTTTTGGTTAATGCCATCTATGATTGCATTCTCATAGCTGAAGGTAGATGGCCAAAGTTGTCATCAAGGCCGCAAGAGCTATTAGCTGGAGTTCTGCTCACAATTTCCAATGCCACACTGAAAAATAAAAGTAAAAAGTTCACTTCCAACGAGTTGTGGGAGGGCATGCAGGGCTTCCACAACTAGTTGGAAGTGAGACAGCCAGGTGCCAGGCAGGAGGCGAGGTGGTTTTCTTCACCAGAGAACAGCTGCAGATCTAGGCAAGAAGAGGGAAAACGAGAACATTTATGCCCTGCATGAAATTAATATAAATCTACAGTTATACCCAGATGGTGTGATTTCACAACTTGGATTTCATAGCACTTGGTGTGGTGGTAAAATGGTCAATTTCTGTACCGGATCATACTTGTAAATTCTCTAGCAAAGTGTCATATTTTTCATGTAAATACTTCCAAAGAAAAACTTATTTTTAGCATCAACTATAGGAAAGAAGTCATGAGCATCTTCTTTTGGAGTTGCTTATGTAACTGTTTTCTATAAGAACTGGAAAAGAAAAAGAAATGAAAAGACGCAGTCAAAGATGTGGATAAAGAACATTCAGTTGATATGAGTGAATTAGTTTGAAGCTAGGGAAAAAACTCCTCAGTGGAAGCTTTGAAAATCTGACTTGGGTTAAAAATGTGATGCCTTAAAGACGTTGCTCATTGCGGGACTTTCATTCACCAAGCACTCGTGGACTGGGTGTCCTCAATACAGCAGGCAACATATAGACCCCGTGCAATGGCTGTGAACGTCATGAAGGTCATGTTTTATGTGAAAGACAAAAAAAAAAGTCTACTAAAACACTTGTGCCTAGTGGGAAGCAGGTTGTGGATTTTGAAAGAGTCAGAGCAGAAACCCAGAAGTATTGAGATGACTGTCTTTCTTTCTTTCTTTCTTTCTTTCTTTCTTTCTTTCTTTCTTTCTTTCTTTCTCTTCCTTCCTTCCTTCCTTCCTTCCTTCCTTCATTTCTTTCTTTTTTTGTTGGAATCTCACTCTGTCACCCAGGCTGGAGGGCAGTGGCAAGCTCTTGGCCACCACAGCCTCGACCTGCTGGGCTCCGGCGATCCTTCTGCCTCAGCCTTCCAAGTAGCTGGAACTACAGGCATGCGCCACCATACCCGGCTGATTTTGTTTTATTTATTGTAGAGATGAGGTCTCACCAAGTTGCCCAGTCTGGTCTTGAACCCATGGGCTCAGGCAGTCTTTCACCTCAGCCTCCCAAAGTGCTGGGATTATAGGCGTGAGCCACTGCATCTGGCCCAGTGTTTTCATATGGAACTTAGTCATTGGAAGAGAGACATGTCACGGTAAGGCCAGCCATCTCCTTCACTAATTGTGTACTCAGTGTGAGCAGGGAGGGCACTCTGGGACCATTCAGATGGATTTGCCTAGGAACAAGGGTGGATTAACTTCCACTGATCAACCAGACCTGTCTGATCCTGTTCCACGAAGGAAAGAGGGTAAGTCTAGGGAGACGATCATCACTGTTTACTGAAGCTAGTAGGGTGGTTTAATATGCTAGCAATGTTACTATATCATTCATAGAAGCTATCTGTCTACATCAGAGTTAACCAGAGAAACAGTGCCTATATATATATGTATGTGTATATATGTATGTGTATATGTACACAGAGAGTATATGTACACTCTGTGTATATGTACACAGAGAGAGAGAGAGAGAGGAGAGAGAGAGTTAGTTTTGTTTTTAAGGAGCTGGCTCTCAGGATTGTGGGGACTGGCAAATGATCTTTGGGGCAGGCCTGCAGGCTGGCAGCTCAGGGAGGAGTCATTTCTGTATTCTTGAGCAGAATTGCTTCTTCTACAGGAAACCTGTTTTTGCTTTTATGGCTTTCAACTGATTGGATGAACCCCACCCACTAGCAAAGCTAATCTTAAAGTCAGCGAATTGGAGGGTTAACCACCTCTACAAAATATCTCACAGCAATGCCTGGTTTAACATTTGATCAGATGACTGGGCACTGTAGGCTAGCCGTGTTGACACGTAAGATCACCCATCACACTATTTGGAAGAAATCAGCCTTTTTGCCGGACACAGGTCTTTCAATTACAACTCTGTACCGATTTTAAAGACAGTTGTGTTCATGTGCATGATGCGGCTAAATATACTGTAAAGAACGACGTCTTAGATGACACCCCATGGCCAGGCCACTGAGCCACTCGGAGTCAGACGCCGTCTCCTGAGAAGACGCATGAAGACTCTGAACGGTCCTTGCCGCTCTTCTTGCAGAACGGGGCATTAGCATATCCGAGCGGCAATATTATATGCTGTGTGCTGTAATTTGTGTATAGAAAAATACACGTGAAATGCGCATCCATTCCAATAGCTTAGAAATCTCTCAGTGTGAATGCTACAAGTTCATTCTGGGTAGGAAGTAGTCTGGGCAAATTTCTGGGACGTACACGATTCCCTCTCAGGAGAACACTTATCTTGAGAGAAGAAAAACGGAGAGGAGTCAACAAATTTTTCAAGACCGTAAGACAAACTATTTGAAAGCAAAGTAGCAAAGTCTCAGATGTAATGTGATATGCTGTGATAGCCAACATATAAATCATTAATACCAATCCATAGCTGTCTGTAAAATAAATGGGTGGTTATAGCAGTATATTCCAGAGAGTCATCTTTAGTGGCAATAGTTCTACTTTTGCAGATCTGTCTCGTTGGCTCTTGTACCTCGTTTCAGCCTGTGACTGTAGTGATGTAAATTTGAGAAGCAAGAGTTGGTAGACACTTTGGTATTTCTAAATACAAAAATAAAGTAAGCATATAGTTTCTATTTGTTTTTTATAGGATTTTGCAGTTGAGTGACTATGAGGACCACCAAACCCATAGATAAGACTCTCAAAATTCACTAAATAATGTCTTAAGAGAACAGGCAGCAAAAACTATAACTTCTTATTTATGTGATTTCTTGTTAATAAGATATACCAATAATTGGTGTTCATATTTTCTATTTTAGTAATGTCAATAATTATTCCAGTGTATCAATGCAAAGTAAGTCAGGGATGTAGGGAATTGGGACTTAGGGAATCTGCTTACACAGTGGCTGCCTAGAGGAGTTACATAATCAGAGTTGCATTTTATAAATGCACTGTGAAAAGCAAAACAGAGGGGCCAGCAGCCTAGAGTCAGGAATGACATCAGGAAGGCTCCTAAAAATGAGAGGTTGGAGAGGAGACTATCCTTACATTGATGCCACCATCCGATGATACCTTCACTGTGATGGCGGATACATGAACCTATGTTAAAAATAGACAGCCTGAACGCACGCGCGTGCCCCCCCCCACCCATGACAAATAAAACTGAGAAAACATGGATAAAAGCCATCAACATCCTGGTTGTGATATTACACTATAATTTTGCAAATTGTCACTATTGGGAGCAGCTAGGTAAACTGTACACAGGTGCTCATTGTATTATTTCTTAAAGCGGCCTTCAGTGAATCTTCAGTTATTCCCTCAATAAATATTTCCATGAAAATAAAATAGACATGACGTGGCGGTTGATGAGCTATTGGAGCAGCAGCGAGGAAGGGGTCAGCTGACACTTGGCTGCAGGCTAGCACTGTGGGGATGTGATGATGCCATGTATTGGGACAAGTGGGTGGGAAGAAGAGCACATCTGGGAAACGTTACTGGTGGCGGTGAGGTGCTACAGGGAGAAGTTTCAGCTGGTTATATAGAGTCTAGAGTCATCAGAAAAAGTTAGCATCTGCAGCCATGGGAGTGCATAAGGCGGCCTACTTTTACTTAAGTCTAATCTTTTGGGGTTCCAGCCATATTTGGAAAGATGAAAACATAATCCATGGCAACTCACAAAGGTCAGAAAAATGGCATGAAATATTGCCTTACTGTTCTCTATGAAGGTCCCACTGTCCATGATAAGATTATCGGTGAGGGATGACACCAGCTTACTCTTCCTCCGAAGAGTCTCTTTGGATAATTCCTTCCACAAAGCTCAATTCTCAGGAACCAGTTTCCAAAATTGAGGGCTGAAAAATTTAAGTTCTTTTTATTTTGAGTTGGAGTCTCACTCTGTCGCCCAGACTGGAGTGCAGTGACACGCCCCTGGCCACCGCAGCCTCGACCCGCTGGGCTCCAGTGATCCTTCTGCCTCAGCCTTCCAAGTAGCCAGAACTACAGGCGTGTGCTACCATGCACAGCTAATTTTTGATTTATTGTAGAGACCAGGTCTTGCCAAGTTGCCTGAGTAGGTCTCAAACCCACGGGCTCAGGCAATCCACTCACCTAGGCCTCCCACAGTGCCAGGATTATAGGCTGAGCCACCGAGCCCAGCCGCAAAATTTAAGTTCCAGTCATTCGTCCTGAATTTCTGAATTTAAAGCATTTCGCCATAGCTATTTTTCTGTAGTACAAAAACCAATTTTTTTTCTTTGCATTGGAGTCTCACTCTGTCACCCAGGCTGGAGTGCAGTGGCACACTCACAGCAACCGCAGCCTCGACTTGCTGGGCTCAGACGATTCTTCTGCCTCAACCTTCCAAGTAACTGGAACTACAGGTGCACGCTACCACACCCGGCTAATTTTTTATGTATTGTAGAGATGAGGTCTCACCAAGCTGCCCGGGCTGGTCTCAAACCCGCGGGCTCAGGCAGTCCTCTCGCCTTGGCCTCCCAAAATGCTGGGATTATAGGCTTGAGCCACCAAGTCCGGCCCCAATTTGAATTTTAAAGACCAAAGAGAGATGTTGGTTTGAAAAAACTTATATTAATGGGAAAAGGGTTATAGATTTAAGTATAAGAGTTCAATTAAAATTACAGAGAAGGGTATTTAACTCCCTCTCTGATTAGTAAGATGTTTAAAGATGTCTGTTGCATAATAAATCTTCATGTAATTAAAAGTAACTTCCTGGAGTAATAATATTAATCAAATTCCCACATCGATATTTAAGTAGCGATCAACAACAGTAAAATGAGTCAACAGTAGGTCCTATAAAATGACACAGTTACAGAAACACAATAAACCTTTTGAACATGTGCTGTAGTCAGCAAATATTGCAGATATCTCCTGAAGGATACTTGTATAATATGAAGTAAGTTGACATTCAAAGTATTTACCCCAAGGCATGGTTGAATTCGTAAGGATTAAGTTGATTTAGTTAGTTAATATATATTTTTAGTTTGTTAACCGAAATGTTCAATTAATCAGAATACCTCTAATTCCTTCAAAATTGCAATTAATCCAAACACTGTTAATTTTTTCTTAAATCAATGGTATGGTGTGTGTGTGTGTGTGAGTGTGAGTACATGGTAATATTCAGAAAGCATTTCTACACAATCATATAACTGCCATTTCTCAGGTTTTACTTTCGTATGATATCTACTTAGCCTTGGCCTTTGTTCCAAGGAGAAGGCAATGAAAGCACTGGCTGGCAAGGAAGAGACCCGCAGGCACATTGTGATCTGATGTTTCCCTACCTGACTCTCCTAAACTGTGAGGAGGCCACGGACAGCGACACCAAATTTGTGGAGTTTTTCTGTGCCTTTCACACGTGTGTTCTGATCACTGCTGCGTAGGGCACTTAAAAATAAGCATCAATTCCTATCTCTCACTTACCTTATTAACACATACGCCACATGTTGTAAGTCATCAGATAGAGGGTGTTAGGGTGGGAGAGAGATGAACATGTGTTTGAAAGAGCTTGTTCCTTTTCAATTCAGGCCTGTGCCGTGGGAAAACAGACGGAAATTTTTTCTCGTATCTCAATTCTCAGCATATTTTATTGACCTTCATAAAAATTTTCTGCAAAGGCAAATTTTTTCCATTTTTCTCATTAGCCATTGATCTGTCAGACTAAGAGACTAAAACTTTTTGTTTTTCTTTATCTTAATGGACAACTTTAACAAAAGTTGTTCTTTTTATTAAGCTTCTTACCAAAATTAAACACCAACTTTTTTATTCAATGTAAACGTTTCTGCAATCTATGGTATGTGTCCTTGCAAGATATTAGCATAATTTTGATTTGGATCAATGTTAATATTCTTTAAGCTTTATGTTTGATATTCAGTGTTCACATTCATGTTTATTCTAGGCTCTTCTTTGTTTTTCTTTTAACACTAATCTCCAAAAGCAGTAAACTTTCATTCAACTTTGTATGAAAAGGCAACTATTTTAAAGAAGTTTTGGTTTTAAAAAGCAAAGCAATTTTATATTCTTATATTTAAAAAATCGATTTCAATTTACCAGGTACCAAAAATAAACTTTCAAGTAACTTGTAACACTTTATAAGAGTTGCCTTAACTAAAGAAACTGTCACTACAAATGACAAATGTGAGATACAGTGATCTGTGGTTACATAGCATATTGTTTGCAAATACACTTTTTCTCTCATGGTCCTTTTGTTATTGTATCTAACTTGCTGTGCTCATTCATCATTCCTTTATCTCCTTTTTAAGATTTTCAGATATTTTCCCAAAATTTGTAGTTTAGCTTTCTTTTTTAACTCTTCTTTACCAAGATTTTTCTTTCCATATAGCCGAATATATTATATTCTCTAAAAAATTATTTTCCACAATGACTCCACCTAACCTAGATGAGTGACTTTGATTTCATTCGCCGTCATTCTTTCTTACTAGTGCAACCCTGACTTTAAGTGAATGTAAAGCATTATGTAGTCTCAAAATTTTAGGCAGTGGGTGGTGCTGCCTTCATTTGGGATAAAAAGTCAGCGCGCTCTATCAATTTTCTTTTTCCTAATGATCATCATCCAAGAAAGACAAAGGAATGGCTCCCTCTCTGTTGACTAACATCAGGACTGTTTTGTAAAAGTTGAATTGTCATTATCTTATTCTCAGGTAAAATATCCTCATCTCATAGTGCTTTGATTTCTTGGCTTGCTAGTGGTTTTCTTTTTAAAATTTCTTATTTTAGAAAAAAAGCAGAGAAGGAAATAAGAGGGAGACCAGTTACACAACGCCCACAGAGGCACATCCCAGGACTTTGGGTTGATTTGTTGGAGTCAGTTCTATGTCGCTGTCTCACGAGTCTGCACATCTTGTAAGCAGAGGCTCTGGTGGCATTTGCTCTGGACTGTATTCTCAAGGTGGTGAATAGATTTGGAAGTTAAAGACAGTGTTTCCCTGCCGAGGAGAAGGAAGGAAGCAGATTTGTTCAAGGTAGTGAAGATAATGAATGTCTCTCTTTGGAACAAGTGCAGGGCAGGTTTGCTTTCAGCCCGTTGTCCAAGACTGTGGTTTCCTAAGCTTGGGGCTCCTTGGCTGTGGGGCAGACTCACTGTATGCACATCCACACCTCCACCCATGTGACCGGAGGACCAGGACCACCGAGCAGGAAGCTCTTGCTGCTGCTTGCTAAGCCTGAGTCATAAAGGGCCTTGTTTCCGACCCAGGAGCCTGAGACTGCCGGCAGAATCCATGAATCTGTGTCAGTCTAACTTATAAACTTGCAGAGTCAAGTCTCGTCCTTTCGTAGTTCATGACACTCTGGTATGAAGTGGTAGACAACAGAGATCTTTGTTGATAAAAATAAATTGTAAGATTATTCTGGACCCCTAAAAATGTTCAGAGCTAGAGAACACATTTGGCAGTCTTTGTACGCAGTTGAAATCATCAAAAGTATCACCCTGCAGAAAAGTGCAATGCTGGTCCAGATGGGGCCCAGGGTATGTATGCTTGGAAGTCAGGCTCTGAGTCAGGTGCTGGGATGGGGAGATGGTGCTGGCTAAATATGGCATGTTTACCAAATTCAGAAAGCAAACATAAAGTCCAGTTTCTGCAAAACACACTGTGCTGATGCTACCTGGTATGAGAAGCAGTGACTGCAGAAGTGGCAAAGAAAACAATAAAAACCGATCTAGAAGTTCTAAAAGTCAAAGGAGGAGAATGCCTCTGATTAGTGACCTTACTAAAATCTGCAGAGGTCATATTTGAGCAAGACTAAAAATAGGCTTTTGCTTTGATTAATAGGAAAAGTGATAAATATTTCAAGATCACTTTCATCTGAGAGATGAGAGTAGAAGACTGAAAAGAGTGGATTGAAAAGTGGCTATTATCAAATAATATTTTTAAAAGATAAAGTCAGACTATTATGCAAATATAAAACAGACACATCAAAGCTTTTATTTCATTCATTAGTTGATGTAGGAATCAGTATGAAGGCACAACTAGTTCAAAGGCAATTGTAAAGGATCACACAGGAATGCTGAGATGAATTTACAAACAGATGCAAAATTGGTCAATATCCACAGAGCAAAAAACTCAAGTGTGTATCCAACAGACACAATGTATGTTTCTACTCATATGCTGTAACTTACAGAGTTGTAAAGTAGCTCAAAACAGGGAAAGGTAGAAATAAATCTTTATGGGGTTTATTATAAGGGTGCGCTAGAAAGTACCCCGTAGTAATCTTTTTTCTATTTCACATTTTTCCCCACAATCTTCTTCGGATAGGATATAAGGAAACACTGAAATTGAACACAGAGCAAAATGTAGGACTTTAAAACTATTTTTGCAGCGTATTCTAGTAAGAAAGATACTGAGATGGGAAACAGAGAAGGACCGCTGAATAACTGTATGATCTGGGATTTAATTCAGCTTTCAGTCTGAATTTCTTGTCAACAAGATGGGAGTTTCGACACGTCGTTTCCCTTTCTCCTTCCTTCTTCTTCCTCTTCCTCTCCTTCCTCTCCTCCTCCTCCTCCTCCTCCTTCTTCTTTTTCTCTTTTTTGAGTCGGAGTTTCACTATGTTACCCAGGCTGGAGTCAGTGGCAGGGTCAAGGCTCAGCGCAGCCTCAAACCCCTGGACTCCCACCTCAGCCTCCCAAAGTGCTAGAATTATAGGCATGAGTAACTGCTCCTGGACTCAAACTTTCTTTTAAGCCAGAATTTTTTTTTTTTTTGGCAAATGAAAGCTTCCTAGTTGCTATTTTTATTTTTTGGAGGCAGAGTGTCATTCTATCGCCCAGGTTTCAGTTCAGTGGTGCTATCACAGCTCACTGCAGCCTTGAACTGCTAGACTCAAGCAATCCTCTCACCTCAGCCTACAGTCACACCACCACGCCCAACTAATTTTTTAAACGTATTTTTTTTGTAGACTCGGGATTCCATTACATTATCCAGGCTGGTCTCAAGCTCCTCCTCGAGTAATCTGCTTGCTTTAGCCTCCCAAAACACGGGGACTTCAGGTGTGAGCCACTGCACCTGGCCAAAATCTTCCTATGAATTCTGACACAGAATATGAACAGAGAGCCATTCTTTTTGAACTGGTGGCAGAGGGCACTCCTCCCTGAACTCTTTCATTTTTTTTTTTTTTTTTAGTTCTGAGGAATTTTTCAGAGCCAAGATTTTAATGATTTTATAAGATGTAAAGGGTGACACAAACCTCACTTCTTAATACGATGTATGGCTTCTTCCTGAATGTCATGAGCAGTGAAAAGTCAGGGATAACCAGGTCTCGCACATTTGTGTCTTCCCACAAGGGCAGACTTTTACTGTTGCCATTTCAATCGCAAAAGCGAGGCGCCACATGGAGTTTCCAAGGAGGGACTTTCCCTGAGTACTTCTAGTTCGCTAGGTCAAGTCAGAGTTGCAGGCACACGGGCCCAGGCCACCCCACACATCAGTCAACACTACAAACCACACATGATAGTATTCTTCACCAGTGCATAGATGTTGTGGATTAAGCTTTCCACAAAAAGTAACCCTTGACATCACAAGAAAAGGGACAGGAGAAAGGGTTAACGACTCGGTCCGAGGAGCGTGAGGCAAACAGAAAGAATGCTCTGTCCTGGCGCGTCAGTGTCTTGCAAGGACATCTTTGACATGGGCAGAGCCTCTGGTGGAGGATGCCGGCTGCTTATCACAGCAAGATGGCGTTGGTGAAGACGGTCATCTCGAGCTGGTGAAGTCCTGTCTTTTGTGACCAGAGTCTTCTCTGATGAGGATGACAGGGAGGTGTGTGCTTGGTTATGTCCTCATCAAGTTGCATGAAGACTTTATTGGTGAGGTACCACAGCTGGCCCCTGGTGGCTCGATGCCTTTTGAAATGTGAGACGGAGACTTTTTCTAAGATGGAGTCACTGATGTTGCGGATGCTGCTTACACAGAACTGTGCTTGTGCATGAAGGTTACAGTGGTGTTCAAGACTTAGGTGCAAGCTGTAGTCACGCTGTTTTGTTCTATAACGGCACATTCCCTCCATTAGGGTTGGTGGAACAAGTTAGGTCAAAGGGATGAGATACAATTTAAAATATACTTAACTGCCCAAATAAAATTGATGTAACAAAAATATTTTAACATGAAAGAGTATAAAATTAAAATGAACCTAAAAGTAGTTTACTTGTTCTGGTTGGCATTATATTAAATTAGTCCTCACCTCACAGTATAAAAAAGAATTAAGTGTACAATTTTTCAGTTGATTATTTGAATTAGAATGTATTTCTTATGTATGGTTGAATTGATTTATTCTTTTTAAAAATGCAGTTCCTGGTACACTGTTTGTATTCTATAGACATAGTAGATAGTACTTGCAAAAGATCATCGTAGAACCGGTGAGGAAAGGATATGAATATATTTTATAGAAAAGGTAGCTTTCTTTTGGATCCACTGTAGTTACTATTATTGCAGAAAACTTATAACATGGTTCTTTGAAGTGCAAAGATAATTTTTAAAATATTTTTATTCAGTGGCTTTAGGCAGAACAGGCCTGTTTTTCAATCTCCCTACTGGAAATATACCCAGAAGAATTCAAACCACTACATGAAAAAGATATCTGCACAGGCACATTTATTGCAACATTATTTATAATATCAAAAACATGGGACCAACCATGCTGCCCATCGAAAGAGGACTGCATTTTTTAAAATGTGGTAAACATACATGATGGACTATTACACAGTCATAAAGTAGGACAAAATTATGAACTTCATGGCAACTTGGATGGATTCAGAGTCCATAATATTGAGTGATCTATCACAGAAACAAAGAACTGAGTACCACATGTGTCTCACTCATAAGCAGACCTTGAACAGTTATTATAATACTATAAGAAAGGGATTGGCAATAGTTGGAAACTGCCAGGGCTGCCCAGGATGGGGTGGGAGGGGTGTTACATCTCATCAACAAGAGTACCTGCATCATAAACATTTGTATACCAAATGCTGAATTGTATCCTACATCTTCAAAATAAAAAATTTACAAACAAA